>JAQFVV010012426.1:0-255000 GCA_028023455.1 Epiperipatus broadwayi | reverse complement strand
AAGCCGAATAATGCCATGTTAAATTGAATTCCCTGTCATTCTGGATGAACAGATGAATAGTCTACTCAGAGCCCAGATATGTACAAAAAAACTTTACATGGTACACTCTATTATATTAATTACATATTTATTATTGTGTGTTACGTTTATTTCATTTATATCTCTGTTTGTAAAATATTGCACTTATTTAATGTAATAATTAGTATTTGTAAAATCTATTCATGTGTGAGTTTATGAACCTCAGACACTTTCTCACTAATTGATTCTTTTCTTTTTTATACTTTAATATTATATTTCTTTAGCAAAATAACTATAATACTCTCATATACATTTTTTTAAGATTATTTATAATGCATTGTGGTTTGTTATTAAAATATTTATCTTGGGAATTGGTGAAGGGATTCAATAATCATTTATTTAATATTTATAAAACTACCTTAACTGCTTTGAGAATTTATTTGTATTTCTTTCTCTAAAATAATGACACTAGATAATTGCATGAGTTTTAGATTCCCATTTCTTTTCCTGATATAAAGAGAGCAATGAGCTGGCATATGGGATACTCCCTTACTGGGGTTTAAATTGTTGGTCATTGGGTGTTTATTTCTATTAGATGTCATTTGATTAATTTTATTTAATGTTATTATTGGGCTTACATATTTTTTCAGGAGGGGAAATTAATCTTTTTTTTTCTTTCTGGGAGTGGCATGAAGGATTGAAATTAAACAAATCTTTCAAAGGTATGTAAGAGTCAATACTTTATAAATATACAGGTGACTGTATCACACCCATTATAAAAAAGATTTGAAATTACTTCCTACCCTGGTGTGCCGCCATATTTGTTTCATGTTCAGTATATGCACATGATCACCTTATCAGGGTAGGGATGAAACAGTATAGATGAGATATTTTGGGCACCAAACTTGTTGGGCCTTATCTAATGTGGCCAGTATAGAAAAAAAAGTGAGGCCGCTGAACATAATTAAAAATTAAAAAAAAAAAAAAATTCACAAAATCTAAGTGTTAAAAGAAAAAAAAAATAGTTGGAGAAAAGATTATGAAAATAAATAGTTTATGAATAGGAATCTTTATAAATAAGAATGTTAAACTATGTTTCATTTTTAAAGTGACCTTTGTCACTACAATAATATTGATTTAAATTATTTTATCATGTGTGCATATTTAAAATAAAAAATAAAACAGTTTACAATTGAGAATCTTTATAAATAAGAAACCTAAATTTTGTTTTGTTTTTGAAGTGATGTTTGTCACTACAATAATACTGATTAAGATTATATTGTCGTATATTCTTATTTAAAATAAAGTAAAAAAGTTAGATAAATAAATTGTTGGAGAGGGAAATAAATGGCAGTATAAAGATATAAACTATGTAATTGATAAAGATAAATGGCAGTATAAAAGTATACCCTATGTATTTAATAAAAACAAATTTCAGTATATAAGTATTAACTATGTATTTAATAAAAATAGACAGCCGACATTGGGAATAAACATATTTTTTAAAAGAAAAAGAAAAAAGTAAATCTTTAAAGATGAATGTAGAATTTTGAAATTGTATTGATAAGAAATTTTTCGACAGCACATAACATGTATAATTGTGATGCTATTCGTAATCAGTTTTTTTGAGCTCAAAACATTTCCGATATTTGTACAGTTTAATGTTGGATTACTGTTTTTATAGTTAATAGTGAGAGTGTGAATAAGGAAAACATGGCACAAAAGGGAGAATTAATTGATGGTCAGAATAAGGGGAGGGTGGTATGGTGTGTGCAGAGTATTTTGTATAAGCAAAAAAGTAGCGAATAAAAATAGCATTCAACCGAATATCAATAATAAAAATATATATAATCTGAGTGCATAATAAAGCAAATATATAAATATTTGAAAATAATACTATATATGTGGACAAGATCACAGTCCAGAAGACAAAATGTAGATATGAGTGAGAAGCATGATGAAATAAATAGGGAAATGGGAGAAGGAAGCCAGCCTGAAAGATCTGAAAGTAGAATAGAGGCAGTAATGGAGCCACTAAGTGAAGAAGAACCCAGCAGGGAAAAATAAAACAATGATGATGATGGAGAGGTTTCTAAATACTGTAAAACAAAAAACTCAGCCAGATGTCAATGGAAGAAAAAGATTTAAGATACAAAATGTCACTAGGGCTGGAAGTGAGACTCTGAGGGGGGTTGAGGACAAATGTGAAGATCTTCAACAAAGTAATACAGATATGTTATAAAAGGAGACAAAACAAAGGCATATAAATGGCAAGACTAGAAGAAAAAGACATAAAAAAGAAAGATAAGGAATGAAATGTCAAATCTAGTGTGCTCATGGAAAGACAATACTGAATTATGCATTACAGAAATGTCCTAAGATAAGAGTGTCATTTGAGGGAATTGAGGGAACAGCATTTTTGAATTCAGAGTGTCAAATCTCCATGATATCAGAAGAATTGTACCAGCATATCTTAAAAAAACATCCTGAGATTGAAATCCTTTTGTTGAAACTCACCCAAGTAACACTAGAAAACAATCGCAAGTGAAACTTGCACTGAGACAAATGTGACTGCAGGTGGAGATTGATGGTAGAGTGACACCCCACATGTTTTAACAAGGAGTAGTTTAATCCATGAGGTGGTACTGGGATCAGACATCTTGCATAGGAGTAAATGTGTCTTAGATTATGAAAATAATCTTGTCATGTGCAATTGCCATGAAACAAAATTCTTATCCCCTCAATTGTATTGTGAGAGAGAGAGACATGCTGCCTGAACCAGGCTATTCCAGACATGCTCATAGGAAAGGCAAGTGAAACAAGATTGATCTCTGCAGAGGGATGAGAAAATCTTAAAGTGATACTTCAAAACTACAGCGATATATTCTCAGAAAATCCTGGAATCATCAGTGGGTACTAACAAATAATTGGACTGAAGCCAGAGGAACCATTCCAATCACGATATACCATATACACCATCAGTTTAAAGAGGAGGTGGATAAGCAATTGGAGAAAATGTTGGAATGGGAAATCATTGAGAAATGTTCTTCCCCATACTGCAATCCTTTAGTTATTGTTAAGAAAAAATGGAGCTATCCAGTTATGTTTAGATGCCTAACAGCTCAATAGGGCCATGATTCCAGATTGTACCATCCCTCCCTCATTCATGACTTATTAATGAGGTTTAAAGGACAAAAAGTCTTTTCAACATTCAATTTGACTGCCAGTTAATGGAAAATCAACCTGCAGACCATGAGTACACAGCTTTGAAATATGGGGGATATTCCTATCAATTTAACTGAATGTCCTTCAGCTTGGTCAACAGCAGAGCAGGCCTGCAGAGATGCCTAGCCCAAGTTTTGTCAGCAGAAACTAAGAAAATTGCAACCTTGTATGTGCATGAAATGGTCATGGTCTCTGCATTCATGGAAGAACATCTCCGAAATTTGGAATTATACTTTGGGGATTGAGGGGCAAAAGAAGTTAAGATAAATGTGAAGAAGAATACATTTGTATCAGAGGAGATCAAATTCATGGGCAATTTGGTAGGCCAGATGGGGATCAAACCCATCCCTGATAAAATAAAGGCTATCACATAATTTTCTGTACCTAAAACTAAAAGTCAGATTCCATATTTCTTAGGGCTATGTAATTTTTGCAACAGGTTTTTTGAGAAATTTGCTGACCAGATTGAAGGTCTTTAAAGCTACTCAGAAAGGAAAAAAGGTGAAATTGGAACGTATATCAAGAGAAAGCATTTGAAAAGGTTAATAAGAGTTTTCTAAAACAGATAGTGCTTGCATACCCAGACTTTAGTGGGCCATTTTTACTTCAAACAGATAGCAGTGGGTATGGACTAGGTGTCACACTGTTGCAAATCCAACAGGATAAGAGAATAGGGGTGTTGTATTTTATGTCATTTATTAAAGGGACCTGTAATTAACTACACTGTTGCTGAGAAGGAGGCCCTAGCCATCATGTGGGTTATGCAAAATTTTTGTCCTATGTTGTTGGGCTGTGAGCTGGTGGTGATCCCTGATCACAAGAGCCTAGAGTTCCTCATCGATAGTTACCTCACTAGCAGCTGACTGGTTAGATGGAACATGTTCCTCCAGGAGTTTAACTACATGGTTCAATACTGCAAAGGGATGGAAAATGTAGTTGCTGACATTTTAAGTCACCATCCAGCACCTACCCAACAACAGCATTTGAATGTGGACCAGGTTTATATGATGAACCTGGCTTTATGTGTCGATGAATCCATAGAGGAGGACTTAACCCAGGTGGCAGACAGGCATGAGAAAATGTGAGCTTGAATCAAATTAAAATGCAATGTCAGGCTGAAACCACAGAGAAGGGTATAATCATGGAAAGGACCATGCAAAGATACAGATTGGAGGAGGAAATACTACATTATCAAATCCAAGAGAGTAGAGATGAATGGAGGGTTATGATACCTTTTATGATGAGGCACCCCCTTTTCCAATATATTCATTGTATGTATGGACATTATGGAACCCTGAAGACAGAACATTGCCTCAGATGCTGGTTTTATTGGCCACTGATGCACCGGGACATAATGTATGTGATAAATAAATGTGAAATCTGCCAAAGACCGAAACCTCTCAACAAAAGTTATATGATCCCTATGGAATCAATTATACCTCAAATCCCAAAGGAGATAATGGCCATTGATTTTTATGGCCCACTGCCATTCTTCAATCGAAAAAGATACTTGTTGGTAGTCTACGACCATTTTTCCAAATTAGTAGCTGCCTAACCATTATCCTGAACTATGACATGAGAAACCATTAAGGTACTGGACTCTGTATTTTCTACAGGTTGGGAAACCTGAAATCCTTCTATTTGACCATGAGACCCCTGTCATATGAGAAGAGTGGAATCAGTGGACAACCAAGCACAGAATGAAACATGTACTCGTGTCCATACACAACCAGCAGTCTAATCCCTGTGAGCAGGTCAAGCAGGAACTAGGGAGGCTATTCTGTACATATATGCCAACTAACCACAGGGGATGGGTTAAACAGTTACTTCAAGAACTCAATTTTGTTTATTGGTCCATCAATGAATCTGCTGGATTCTCCCCCATGCCCCTTCATTTTGGAAAACTAGCTCCTAAGTTTTTTAAGGGAAAATTACCGGAATTGTTGAAACAGTGGTATGGAAGTGGAGAGAAAAAAGGCTTATGCTCGCATGCAACAGATGAGTGTTAGGAGAAAGAAATGAAAAGGTGGGTCAAAGTATCAGTTCAAAATAGGAGATGAAGTTATGAAGTGATGGTAAAACTCCCCATGTAATTGTACTATAGAAATTTTGGTTTAAAAAGTTTTGTAGCCTTTATGAAATTGTGGAATGTCTGGGTAATAATGCTTTCCACGTCAAACAGAGCAAGGTATTAAGTGCATGTACAAAGCGAGAGCATTGAAACCCATGTTATAAAATTTTAGATTTAAAATTAAAAAAATGTTATTAATGATTAAAAGACATTAAATGATAATCCCAATTAAATGTCTCATTTGGGAGGGTGGTGTTATGACAGGCACATATGGCCAAGCATAAGATGGTATTACAAAATGAAATGGGACTAAAATATGTAATAAAGCCATTAAACATGTGTGTATATCATCTATATAAATTTTAATCAAGTCAAATTATAAAATAACTGAGAGATGTTTGTGGATATGTCATATACTCACACACACAAGAAAAGCCAATAGTTAAGGCTTATAACTTGAAGTATTAGCATATTAGCTACATGCTTATAATTTGTTTTTATTATTATTTTGTTCATTTTTTTATAAATGCAATGATGTGTATGCATAATTTGTATGTATAATTTTTTTTTGTTTATGAAATGCTTGTGGAAAAAAAGGGAAATGGTAATATTTAAAAATCTAACATACAGGTAAATTGAAATCAAAAGTTGTACTAGATATTATTTTCTAATTATTTTCAAACCCATTGTTTCAAATTTAAAAAAAGCCTAAAGGCAAATACATTTTAATAAATAAGTAATTTTGTTTTTTTTTTTGTTTTTTTACTTTTTTTTTAATTATCAAATATTACAACTCAACAAAAGAGATCATTAAAATTTATGTTAATGCAGGTGGGAAAAATATCTAATTTAATTAAAACAATATTTTAAATGGAAACTATAATCAAACCGTTTCTTTTTTGTGTGTATGTTGAATCAGAGTAGATAATCAATTGAATTAAAAATAAATAAATTCTTAGAGATTAATTAGTGGATTTCATAGAAATTCTTCATACATTGTATGAATCCGCTAACAAAGGTCAAAATTAATTAATTAAATGGGTTTCAGATGGGTAACTAGATTGGTATTCTAATGAAGAGGGCTACATGGTGTTCACCATCTCAGTGGAATTTCAATTTGGCACAAGCTTTCAATTGGGCACATTCAGTCAAGCACTCACTAAGTCATTCAGTCACGAAGTCAATCACTCACTCACTGATGCTAACTTTGTGGATTTATCTGAACTTGCTTCTTTGAACTAATTCCCAGTTCTAGTTATTTTTCTTTGAAAACCCAAAGTAAAAGAACCATTGCCAGTGTTGTAAGAAAACAAAAAGATAACCAAAGAAGAAATTTATAATTAAACCTCAAGCACATAATATACTCACATTTATTAAATGAACATGGGATAAAAAACCCCAGTCAGCGCACCTGCCCAACTCCACTTCTGCCATAAGAAAGGTCTCCTGAATCCAGCCATCAAATGATCATGAGAGGCGTAAAACAGTACCAGAAATGTCTCCTAGATCCAGCCACCAAATGATAATGAAAGAAGCTGAATGATGCCGTGTTAAAAAGAAGTTCCTGCCATTCTGGATGAACAGATGAATAGCCTACTCAGAGCCCAGAGATGTACAAAAAAGACTTTACATGGTACACCGTATTTCATTAATTACATGTATATTATTGTGTGTTACATATCTTTTATTTATATATTATAACCTACACTTCCAACACCACTCATATACATTACATGAGTGAAATGCCCAGGTGCCGGTTCTATTAATAAATAGAACAATATAACAAAATATATAATACAAATTATTACTGAGACTCTATATTTAAATTTATGTTCAGCTCAGCTTAGTGGGAGGCTATAGGCAGTTCATTAATATATATATATATATATATATATATATATATATATATATATATATATATATATATATATATATATATATATATATATATATATATATATATATATATATATATATATGTGTGTGTGTGTGTGTGTGTGTTAATAAATGAATAAAAGAAGGAATATTACAAAACATTTAATATAATGTAAATTCCTTTGTTAATTAATTGTATGATAAAGGATCATAATGTTTATTTGGTACAGTGTATTAAAATATACGTTAAACTTAATTTCTTCCTTCATCCAAGTATAACACATATCAGCTTGCTATAATTATAATCCTAAACTATTCTATGACTTGGCATATCACAATCTAAACATTTACTTTAATGCCAATCAAGAAATAAACAATAAGATCTCAGGGAATTTTAACAAACACAGTTGAATTAAATAAACTACATTGGCCCATAAATTATAAATCTAAAGTATGATAAAAATATAATGAAACAAATTGACTAAAATATTTTACTGTGTTTCAATAATAAGATAATGACAGGGATATGATATTTTAATCTCATATCATCATCTAATAAATATACTGATTTGGCAACCTTTCTAATATGTTTGTCCAGTGGCAAAATGTTCTTTTATAATGTTTGGATTAAGAAAAACAATATTGTCAGACACTAGCAAATTTAATATTATAACTCTAAAATATAATATCTATTTTATAATAGATTTATAAAATGTGGAGATGTGGAAATGGAAACATGAATGTACACAAGAATAACTCAAGACACAGTTTATAAGATTTTAAATTAGTAAAACAACTCATTTATTACAATAAACAATATAAATTTGGTTTAACATGATATTTACAAATGGACTATTTGTTTTACAGATTTTTTAATTATCAAGCAAACTTTGATCATCAGTTCCGGATTATCCCTATTATCAAAGCAAATTAATAACAAAACTTAAATATCCTGACTTCAAAGACATGCTTTGCCTACATGCTTCATCTACATGACAATAAATAAATAACATATTATATTATTAGCACAAAAATAATACTTTTGAGAGGGTATTACTCTTGATTAACAAAATAAATCAAATTAATAATATTTGGCTCTCAACAAAGCAACTTTCTCTATTTGACTAAATAATCACTTTCAATTACGTATACCCTTCATGCATAGCAACAAAATCATGTTTATTCTGATGATTTGATGATTTATAACCTTTATTTAAAGAAATACACTGTATTTTAAAATATTTATTCCCGTTTTAATCTCAATACTTTATACTTTATATTTAAATGAATATAATGTATTTCAAAAAAAACATTTATTTCCCATTTTAATTTCAATAATTCTATACTTTATATATGCAGTATTATTTATATTACGCTTGTGTGTGCACATTCAAGCAGCAATAATATAAAACAATATTTTCTATAAACTCTCCATTCATCAAGAAAATATCATACAATTATTTTATTTTGAACAATGTCATGATTCATCAATGAAATAAGACACTATTACTATATCAAGAATTAATCAAACAATTTATCTGGCCACTTATTAATTAACACATAGCTATATTTTCATGATTATACATGCTATGCATTACAAGGAGAATATACATGAGGAGCAGCTAAACTTTTACTGAAAACTTCTACAATAATTCATCTTATTCTAAATATACTTTTGGTGGAGAACATTTACTCATCACCAAAAATCCAAAAAAAATGTCACATAACTTCCTAAGCATCATTTGATCATACTTCAACAATAACTCATCTACTTCTAAATACATTATTGGTGGGGAAATATTCCTCATCACCAGGCTCTAACAAAACCTCACTTCAAAATATCACTTAATCATACACATATAATATAAACTAGGCTCTACTCATGGAAAAATATTAACATATACTAAATAAGCAAATCTTTTATCCCTACAGACACTATAACACAATCAGATTTCTTTCAATTCTCATAGCTTTTCTAAATATTGAACATTATAAATACATGCTGGCAGATAAATACATACAGATAACATGCCAATCCATTCAACTCAGTAGAATACAACAGTGTACAAAATTTATGCATAAAATATTCACAAAATGATCTTTATCAAACAAATTTCATAATTATGCAAAACAAACACACACCCATGAATAAAAAGTATATATAATATTATCTCTAAATTACACACTAAGCAGGTAACATGATTAATAAATATTGCATTAAGGTATAACTTTTAATTTAATATTTATAATTATTGCAAACAAACTTTCTTTCATATCTTGCGAACTACTTCTATTATAAGTTCGTTGATTTAAAAAAAAAAAAAATCCACTTTGAGATAATAAAGTATACAAAATAAATGTAAACCTCTCTAATAATATATTTAAAAAAATATTTCTTTCTTTTACCTTCATAAAAGAACAATAAGACCTGTTTGAACACAATCAATTTTTACCAGCATACTCCTCATTTGGATACGCTTCAGAGATGTTCTTGATGGTCAAAATACCCAAATTATAAATAAACATAATAATAAATAAAGCCTATCTACCTATCATATACATTAATTATGACAAGCAATAAAAAAAATAAAGAAAAAAAAGTTATTAGTTTTGTAATTTAAAATAAAAGTTCACTTGCAAAGCTTGGTTCCAGGTTTATGAAACAATATGGGACACATTCCAAACTGAATTTTAAACTAAAATAAACTTCTGTAGGATAACCAAACAAATATAGTCATACTTAAGTAGGATTTGGCATCTTCAATGTTCATAACAAAGTTATATAAGTTACTGTATGATGCATAAGCAATCAATTTATCTTCTATTATGATGAGAGTATAATAAATTTTAACTACTGTGGACATGAATTATCTCACTTATTCCGCTGTAGTTCTAAATTGAATATGTAATTATTTTTAGTAGTTTATTTAATAGCATTTAGTAATACTTTGTTTTATTTTCCATCTTTATCGAAGAGAACAAAAATTACCAGCATTTCTATCCTTCTAGTCGATTTAAACAGATATTTAATTTGAAGTAGCTCACATTTATTCCTTCATTTAACATACATATTATTTCCAGAAATACCAGACAAACAAATACTGTCATCTCTTTATGATGAATTTAAACATGGCATGATTTATCAAAATATGCATATCCTTATGTCTATGTTTAATTCTCACAAAAACATAACATGGAAAATAGTGAAGAATAAAAATATATTCTGTAAAATAGTTCTGCATACATTTTCCAGATATATTAAAGAACACACGTTGATTAATGATACAAAAATAATATCCATGCAATTTGTTCCTATTTAAAATGATAATTAAGTGAAATAATGTAGACTGGATGTTAGTAACATACATTTTTAAAAGAGCAATAATTATGAAGATGGTTAATTCAATATGTGTAAATCAAGAAGAGTAAAGTAAACTGAGTACCTTTTTAAAACTTAGAACGGCATTCTGAAATGAACTCTTTCCATAATATATTTCTTAATATCCTTTCAAAGTTTTTCTCCAAAGTCCTTTTTTTAAAAAAAAAATGAATTTGACTTCAGCAACTGGTTTTAATTTCACAATAATCAGCCACTGTTTTTGGCTACAATTACATTACATAATATGCAATTTTTTCACTGGATATTTTTTTTAAATACCTCCCTTTTGCAAAGTTCATTTCCTTTCCACCAGCTTACTCCCATGCTTCTTCTATCTCATCTAATTACATATTCAAAAAATATATTTAAAATAAAAAATCACTTTGATTTTTTAGAATTAAAATCAAGATAAAAATAATAATAAAATAAATAGCTTTTACGAACTTGAAAGAAAAATGAATATTAATTAACTACTAAATAAAAATTATTAATAATTTATTTAATTTGTAAAATAATCTATTGATTCAACTATCTATTAGTAATTGGAAATAAATATATATATATATATATATATATATATATATATATTTATTTCCAATTACTAATAGATAGTTATATATATATATATATATATATATCTATATATATATATATTATATATATATAAGATAACTACTGTAATTTAAATGCTTTTTATTGTGCCTGTACTATTGTTCACTGTTATTAAAAGAGGAAAATGAAATGAAAATGATGCAGAGTCATACATGCATGCACATGTACTACAACCTAAATATTAAACTATCTTAACTAAATATGATTGAAATGGCTATTAATTGTTAACAAAAGGATAAGTATTAATGAATAAAGAATTTTAAAACAATTCAACTAATACTACAATAATATAAAATAACTTTGAATCTTTCTGACAAATGTATCAATTCCATTAATAAACAACCCCTCTTCCTTATATTAAATACCTCATTAACCACACTAATAATAATGAATACCTATCAAGTGGTCAATAAACTGCATAAGCAACCCATGTCCAAGCTTTAAACAATCTCCAGCAATTTGTCATTATTATATTTATCTTGGGAATTGGTGAAGGGATTCAATAAACATTTATTTAATATTTATAAAACTACCTTACTGCTTTTATAATTTATTTGTATTTTTTTTCTCTAAAATAATAAGACACTCAGATAATTGTGCAAGTTTTAATTTCCCATTTATTTACCTGAGATAAAGAGAACAATGATCTGGCATATGGGATACACCCTTATTGGGGTTTAAATCTTTGGCCATTGGGTATTTATTTCTATTAGATGTAATTTGATTCATTTTGTTAATGTTATTATTGGCCTTACATATACTTTTAGAAGGGGGAATTCATATTTTTCTTTCTGAAGTGGCATGAAAGATTGAAATTAAAGAAATCTTTCAAAGGTATGTAAGAGTCAATACTTTATCAACATACAGATGACTGTATCAAACCGATCATAAAAAAATATTTGAATTTACTTCCTACCCAGCGTTGTTTCATGTTCAATATATGTGCAGGCTCACCTTATAAGAGTAAGGATGAACCGGTATAATATATATATATATATATATATATATATTGTAACGAGCACAGACGTTCGTTACATTGTTTTTTTTTATATATATTATTAAACAAGTTAAAATAAAAAGTTCGCATTTAAAAACTTTCTTTAAAAATTAAAAATTGAAATTAAAATATCGTCTTAAACTCTTATATATTAAGTCGCACAGATAATAAAAAATTATTAAAATAAAATTTTTATTAAAGAAAAAGGTATTTTTAAAACTAAATTTTAAAAAAGATTTGGAGATAAAATTATATCTTTAAATTTGTCTTGAAATATATTTTTGATTTGGAAAACAGGGTAATTAATTAGAAATGGAAATGATTGTTAATTGGTTAAATTAAAACCAGCCTTGAGCATTTAAATGTAATAGCCTCAGTCAGATAGAAAAAAAAAACAATAGAAACTGATTAGCCAATGAAAGAAATCCATTTGGGAAATCGGACCTCAGCGAAAGAATCATCACTCCATGACGCAATGTTAATTCAATCCTTGACATTAATATAAAAAGGACAGGTTTTGGAAAGCTTGGTAGTTAGTGAATGAGGAGTGATTGATTATTGACGATGTAACAGCTAGGTGTTAGTGCTGGGGGGATTGGAAAAGACCCACAGCTTCAATCCCTTCAGTTCTGTAAGAAAGGAAGAAGAATGGGCCATCGTTTCTTCATTGAGGACCAATTACACTAAAAAAAAAATAAAAATCTCCAAAGGATAAATAAATCGATCAACCGGATACAAATCTTCGGACGACGTGGGAATTCACGTGCAAACGGCAAGGAATATACGAAGATGAACTATTTCAATAACCGTAAGACTTTAAAATTTATGAACAGTAAATATAAAAACTCTCCAGATTTAAATGATTTCAATATTATTCTATCTGACCAACATTATTTTTATTAATTAGTATAATTTTATTTAATGTATTTAATTTGTAAAATCATTTCCATTTATTTATTTATTTATTTAATTTTGTTCTTTAAGTTTTATTATGATTTCTGTTTTCCGTTAAATAAATTATAAAAAAAATGTTAAACTTAAGTCGGGCGTGAATGGCTGTATCGATTTGTAAAGATATATTAAGGGAGGGTAATCTTGGGTTGTTCATTTCGTAGTTCAATTGGTTCAATGGATTGGACATATTTATGTAATTAGTAGGTGTAGTATGAGACCCGCCACGGGCAGGATTATAGATATACACCACACACCCTCTGTTTGCCTATGGATGCATTGGTAAGTCGGCAGAATACCGCAGCCCATTCCTATGGAGTTTTTAGTTTATTGATCTACTTGCCCACAGATGTCACATCCCTGTGGGTGGAGAGTCAATGTCGTTTCTATTTCTACATATTGTTCAGATGCACATTCCTGACAATATAGTTGTGTTGTCGTATCATGCTACATTGAATACATGAATGTATCAGATGGATTGGCGCCAGTTGATTGCGAAATGTGTTGCCTAAGGTTAAGTAGGGATAGAATATTTTATTTTCAAATGCAAATCTATGTAGTCGATTCAGGCTCGATCCTAAATAAAACTATTAAATTTACGTTGTTTATAGACGCTTGCATGGATTGTTTATCGGTTAACTATGTTTTGCATTTCATATTTGATCAAAATATATATACATTCGATAAATAATGATACCTTACGGTGAGTATCTAAAAATGTATTTATTCGGATGTCTTTTAAGTTATTGGTGACGATGCAAGTATCTTACGATGAATACTAGAGGGTTTCTTATAATTCCCTATGCAATTGTCAGTAATCAATAATTTTGTATTTTGATCGTTTATGTTTACTTTGAAATGTTTTTGACCGTTGAAATCTATGTAACCGATCTATAGCAACATATTAAACAGGTTTATAAGCCCATCTGTGCGAACTTGATTAAAAATGTAAATTTATAATAAAATAGTAACTCAATGTAAATTAAAGTAAAATCAAAGTTAAAATAATGTTAAATGTTTAAATGTAAATCACTAAAATAATTTTAAACCTTATATATATGTGCATAAATAAATCTGTTTGTATGATAATTACTGGCAGTGGCTTACTTTATTCTTTTATATACTAGTAAATGATATTATTAAATCTCTGCTATTCCACTGAGCTAGTGACAATGGGCTAACGATCTAAATATGGAAATAAAGTGGAATCCTAACAGCGCATATCTGCCTACTCTATAAATTTTTCTAGGCTCAAATGCCTAGATGGCGCCCTTTGGTAGTGCGGTGCGGTGCGATGCGACTCCCACTTCGTTTGGATTGTTATAATATATATATATATATATATCATGACATTGCTTTTTTAATCTTGTATTTACAAATATGTAATATAGAGAGTGTACCAATAACTAAAACAGACTCTTAATTGATATGTGTTTTTAAAAAAATATTTAAAATTCTTCATATAAAATGTTCCTATCACCAGACCAATTGGTTTCAAGCTTATGGTTCACATCAGTGAGAATCTACAACATTCAGACCTAAATCTAAAATATCAAGTCCAAACAAGCCCTAATTTAATATCTAATATTTAAGTAGAAACTCTGAAGTATTCAGACGTAAAAATGTCTTTAACTCCACCTGTCTAACTCAAATATAGCTATATGGGACTGAACTGAATTCGGATCAACCATATTTTAATAGCATTATCATTGTCCAGCCATTAGAGGTAAATTATAATAATAAATAAAGCAAGTGATTAAATAAGTGCTGGTTTGCAATTGATATTTTGTGTCTGAATGTTTTAGCTCTTTATTAGATGAGCCATAAGCTAAAAACTAATTGGTATGAGGATAGAAACATTTCAGATACAGATTTTAAATATTTCTCTTACACAATTATCAAAGTAGAGCTTGTTTGAACTATATATATATATATATATTGAACAGCCCACCTTCTTTATTTTATATAATAATAACAATTAGAAATATATTATTATTATTATTATTATTATTATTATTATTATTATTATTATTATTATTATTATTATTATTATTATTATTATTATTATTATTATTATTATTATTATTATTATTATTATTATTATTATTATTATTATTATTATTATTATTATTATTATTATTATTATTATTATTATTATTATTATTATTATTATTATTATTCCTACATTACTAAAACTAGACAATCTCTGAAGGTGCTAGGTCTTCAGGTAGAGTGAATATTATTATTATTTGCAGCAAGCTACCAATAATATAAACACAGGGCTACTAGACAAATACTGACCAAATAAACACTTTATTTATTTAAAGGTAAACAATTTAGGTGCCAGTTAATCATATAGTTATTAACGTGTTTACCTGACCAGCAATGAATCTAGTAAATATGTCCCAATCTAGCTCATCGAATTGTAACTGCCTTAAAAAAAAAGGAACCTCTGCCCAATCTAAAAATTCTATTTTAAATAATAATATATCAATGAAGATTTACCACACATTAGACTTTGGCATCCTTAAAAAAAAAAATCCTCGTTTTAAAAGAAAAAAATATCCTTATTCTTTTATTTGTAACTTAATCATTTTTCAATAACACTTAAGTCTTTTCCCTTCATACTTTACTAAAACTCTTATTTCATCATAAATATGTGTATTCATTTATTAATATAACTATTTCAAATGACAGTTTAAATCTTTTATTTAAATGATCATTTTGTTTTATAATTCAACCACACACATTCTTTCATTAACATAAATGTTTTAATACATTACAAACAACTACAAATATACATAATATATTGAATTAAAATTCACACACACACACACACAATTAATATCTTTGAATAAAGTAAACACAGAAGCCGATATCATTTATATTTTTCAGATACTACTTGGTAAAGTTGAAAGTTTCTATTATTTATTTATCACATTTAAAAAAAAAATCAAGAATTAGAGAATATGAAAATTAAACATTACCTAGGATTTGAAATCTGAATTGACGTATGTACAGCACAAGTAATTTCATAGAAAATTATATCTAACTGGTTAGTGCTGAACTCTTCATAAATATTCCTTCAATTCATGATATTACATGTCTTACATGGTTTTAAGCATATACACTTCACTGTCCTGTTAACTTTAACTGAATATGTTTTTTTCCCTTCGAACTATCTGCTGATGATATTGCAGTGAAGGCTCCAGTTAGTTGATGGTATGATGAATTTAACACTGCATCATTTTGTTTGAATAGCAATTTATACAATTTTCTTTAGATTCTTTGATTTTATAAAATATTTTGAAATATTTTAAAATATAATAAAATGGAATGTTGAAATTAAAACTGTCTTAAACAATGATAAAGTTTTCTTATATTCTGTGTTTCTTATCTCGTAAAAAAATTGTACATTTACTTCACTCTGATTGGGCTTCTATTATCTTTTTTTTTATTCAAAATTTTTACACAGGCACACATTTAATTCCTTTATTATAAAACAAAACATTTTTTTTTATTATTTTTTATTATGAATTAATCAAAAATAATATTAAATCATTTTTATTTTACTCTCTTTTTTTTTAATGAAAAAAAATCTTACCCTCCTTTTAAAATTGTTTATTATTTATTTTTCTTTAAGAATAAACCCCCCTATCCTACTCCTTTGTTTCTTTTTCTTTTACTTTTAACTTTTATTTTAACTTAATTTTTCCACTTTATTTTTTTAAAAACAAAATTTATTAAATATTATTATTTTCAATAATAATAATTTGTAACTAACATAAATATAATACCATAGCCCTTTTGCAACTATCATAAACATTAATTTATACTTGCCAGTAATGAGATAAATAAATTATCCAACATCTAAGCACATAAAATAAAAAAGAAAATTTATCACTATCATCTTTTAAGATTTAAAATATATTCGATATTGGAAAGTTACTGTAACCAACAAAATACACTAGCCATTGTCATCAGATAAACCAATATTAGCTATAGCAACTGAATAAAATTACAGTGAAATCCGTGGAGTGCATTACACTGATCTCCAATAATAGGTTCTTTCAACAAAGAATCCTTCCCATTCCTTTTTCCATATATATATATATATAAGACCATTCATGGTGACATGCACACACTGGTGTTATTTATAACAATTTAAAAAAAATATCAGAGAAAGTTAATATTATCAAGTTGGAAAAGGGAATTGATCACTTTTATTCAGTTTAGCTAAGTACATGTGTTTTCCCTTGGTGCCACTAGAGAGTTTTGAACCTAGATAAATATCATCTGGCCATAGTGTACTGGGTTCAAACTCATTTGGCACATTATTTACTACACATGCACTTGGATGAATAAAAAATGGCATTCTTGTATTTTATCTGTGTCAATAAAATTATAAGATCCCAATATTATAAAATTTATATATCCAACACTCTTATAGATATTACCAGCTCAGTTTAAGTATATTGATGTACAGATGCATGTATGCTCTTACTAGAGGCTTATAACAAATATAGTGAAGACCATTACTTACATATATGGTTATTAAACCTAGTTATTTAATTTAATTATTCATCATAATATAATGATGATGATGATTCCATCCACATCTTTTGTGACAAACTCATAACAAATTTATCTTTTATAAACATATAGACACTTTCTCAAAATCATATTATGTTTAAATTGGGATTTAATTATTAATACTCACTAGCATAGCTGATTGATCGTAATGAATCTTATGTCTTAAAATATAACCTTTTATATGTTTATAGTTATTTAATTAAATTACTATTATAGTTAAAATTATAGCTCAATCATCACCTCATGATATTTAGCTTTTTATAAACCCCTATTTACTAAACATATTCATTACATAAAAGTTTGGATTTAATTATTATTATTTTTTTAGAGATGATGGTGATCATAACTAATCTTATATCATAAAATTTAGATTCTGATAAATCTATAATTATTTACTTGAACAGTATTATGCTTAAACAGTGATTTAACCAGTAATATCCACCATTGCTGAAGATGGTCAAAACTCATGGGTACAACATAAAATTTTAGGTTTTTACTATTAACCTATAATTACTCAAAACTTGGTTATATATCAAGCATGTTCTTAAATATCATTATATGTACATTATTATCTGACACCTGACATCCCTTAATATTTAAGAGTGATGATGGTCAACTATAATTAAAACAATAAAATCAAGAGAAAAAATAACAATACTAATAATAATAGTTTTTAATAAGGCTGTAAACCTTATTAAAAACTATTACTGAAATAATAGTGAGCGTTTAATAAAATTTATAATTACAACTTTAATACTAATAATAATAACTCGGAAACTAAATTTGGTAATATTATATTTGTTCACACTTTTCCTTTTAATAAATCAAATTGCTAATTATCAATGGATAACAATTATTATGTTAATTAAATACATAATTAAGTGAGAATTTATATATGCATAACCAAATAAACCTATATGTATGTTCGTGTTCCTATCTCTTTTAAAGTAAGCTGGCTTAAAATGATATAAAAATAGTCTATTGAATACTTATTCAATATCTTCCCTACTTACTATGTCACTAAGGTAAATTTTATTTATACAATGTGTGTGATTTTATTTCCTCTTTCATACATGTGTGAAACCCTACTCTTTAATTTGCTACCTTAAAATAACTATGTTTAACCTATTTTGACTGGTTGGTATAAGCAGTCACACATGCACACACCCTATGATATGTCAACATATATATTATATTAAAATGTGTTCCTTTATATTATGCATTGATAATAAATCACATACATAAAAAAATTGCTGGAACTTTGCAAAAATAAATTATATCAAATTTAATATGCAAATAGTTAAATACAAAAAAAAAGCAAAAACATCATAAAGCATATATTGATAGTTTGCTCAATTATCACACTGAATAAACAACAATAATAAAAATACATTTTTGTATTACAATATATAAACAAATATCAAAAATAATGAAAAATTAAGTTTAATGAATTTTAAATTGTGTGTGTAATGTTATGCATTATTGGTAATAATACAATCAATAGAGAAACCCTTAATGTTTATGTATCAAAAGAAAACAAATACATGACTATAGAAAGAACATCCAAGTTTACTTTTAATAAGTAAATAAAAAATAAGTTTGTTAATCAAATTTTAAAGTTACCCAATCCATTTTCAGTTCTTATTAATGTCCCAGAATCCAATATCAGACCTCTCTATTATTTATTGCTTTGACTGTTTGGTTTGGTTTGTTTGTACCATTTTAAAAGTTATTGCAGGCACTTTTGATAAATATGAAGAAAACTTTTAAAAACTGATTTGTAGATTAGTTGATGTTGGCTGTATGGCTTTCATACATATTCTTTCTTCTGCTCTCTCCTCTTCTTCCCGTCAAAGATGATGTTCCTTTAACCTTTTAACCACTAATTATATTATTGGTTGTATGAGGTAATAATCAAATCTTTTAATTGGCCAACTCACAAACTGAAGACAAAGCCTATTGTTAAAACATATTCACCTATAATATTAAATTCAACTCAGATATGTTTATAAAAAGTATATTACTAATTTTTCAGGTTATGAAGAGAACGAAAGATCTTTCAAAAATAAATTGCTATTTATTTATTCTAAAATATTCAATTTCGGCAACATAAAAGCTATAAAAGAAACAAAAAGGTCAACTTTTACATTAAAGAAAAGTAAATATTTCTTTTTACTAAATCTTAAATATTTTTACTAAAATCTTCAATATTTTTCGAAAATAATTTTGTTTTTTTAGTATTCTCTCTGAAAATAATTTGTAATTTAAAATATTCTTTTATAATACTTTAAATCATATTTGAAATGAAAATCTGATCGTTTTTCTTTATTTTCTTTGATCAGGCGGTTTCTTTGTTCTTTCCAGCCAATCAGAATGTCTTTTTCGGCTGAGAGCATGATAACAACCAATCACAACTAATGTTCTTTCTTTGTTTAGGTTTAAATGCATTTTTTTTTTTTTTTTACTTGTAAAATAATTCGGAAGAGGGCACCATCTTACAGAACTTTTAAAAACCTATTCAATACCTGTCAAACAAATATTTTAGCATAAGAACTGGCAGAGTTAGAGTGACGTCAGATGTCGACAAGGAGCCTCGTAAGAGGCGGGAAAAGGGTTAATAGGCCAGGAGACAAAAAAACCTATCAGATATCATATGTGGTTGGTTTAAACTCAGCCAATTTTCTGTATTAAAGACTTGTATATGAGTCCACAGAGAGATCAGTGAATTAACTCATGATTTGAGATTCCAATAAACAAAATAGAAAGATTAGCACTGCATCTTCATTGTCTTATAAATAGGTAAATATATAAACACCATTTTATAATATTTTTCCAACTTCTTTTAAAAGATTCCATCTTGATCCATCCCTCTAGATTAACTTAGCTGTGAGATTATTTATATAGATACATATTTTTTTTATTCTGTTTTAAAGCAAAGATCTCACATTTTTCTCTTTAACTTTTCAAAGAAAAAAAATCAACAGCTCATCCTGAGCGCACAAGAAACCGAAAAAAACTGCCCATAATCAATATTGTGCCCATCTTTATAACTTCATATTTCTGATTAAAAGTGTCCTTCTACAAAAATAACTGTCATTTTGAGACAGCAACCAGAGCCACAAAAAATGATGGTCCAAAGTAATTAATAACAAAATTAATAATTACCTTATCTGCACTATCAGAGCATTTTTCTCCCCTTTGGACAATCTAAAATCCAGATAACATAAAGAATACAAAATTTACAACCTATGGTCAGCAGACATGTCTAAATCTCTCTATATTTCACAGCCATACTTTTCTTTCACATGAGTGCATTCAGCTATTAATCTATTGACCTTTAAAACCATCATTTCCAGTTTGTTTTATTTTCAAGAAAATAAAGCTAAATAACTGAATGTTTTATTTAATAAAAATAGATCAATATATTGAATATTATTTCTTGTAACTTTTTCTATTCATTACTGCCTATTAAGAACCATTGTTTATTAACTATATGTACCACTCACACACAAATCTATATACATATTTTTTTTTAATTTAAGAATATATATATATATATATGGAAATGAGATACATATAAGTACAATACACACACACACACACACACACACACACACACACACACATATATATATATATATATATATATATATATATATATATATATATATATATATATATATATATATATATATATATATATATATATATATATATATATATATATATATATGTGTGTGTGTGTTTGTGTGTGTGTGTGTTTACAAAGATTTTCATGGGTTGCATATATAACAAGACATATTTTGTGGGTTCCTCCCTTTTAAAAAATTTAAATATTGATATATCAACAATTCAACTTGATTATACAAGTCCTCCACTGGGTGATAAAAGGTAGAAAGACAGTTGTAGTTGTCTCTACAACTATCTTCTTATTTTTTATCACCCAGTGAATGACATGAAAAATCAAGTCGAAATGGCGTTATTTCAATATTTAATTTTTTTAACATGGATGAACCCACTAAATATATATATATATATATATATATATATATTTCACGTGATGGAATTAGAATCCATTATGTTGCCTTAATAAAATACTTTAACTACGACGATTGCGCTCGTTAATGTTCGTTTGTTGAAGTTTGGTTTTCTGTTTGAAATTACGGAAAAACTATAAGGACTACACATGCGCCTATACCATAATTCTCTTCGTTGTTTTTTCCTCTTTTCGTAGGTAGTCGCCATTTTTCTCTAAGTTAAAAAATAATTTTTTTATTAATTTTTTTGCGAATAAGGTCAATTTTTTTTAAAATTTTTTTCACAATTTGTTAGATTAATGGAAAGAAAAGTACGCAAAATAAATGAATGGGTCATGATGGCCTCCGATACGGATTATTCCAGCAGTGATGAATTTGTCCCATCTAAGCCCTTTGACTCCGAGGATAGTGTTAGTTGTAGTGATCTTGAAGAATATTTTTCGTCATCAGAAGAAGAAACTCTTTTACCAGTCAAAAAGAAAAAAACTACGAGTGCTTTTCTGGTTGATATCAATACACCAGGCCCATCAACAAGTGTTCCCAACGATATCAATAGGCCAGGCCCTTCACCTAGTAACAGTAATGTGCTTCCGAACGTAACCTGCGAACCTGTGAATGTAGAGAATTTTACTAAAACTCCAGGTTTGAAGTTTTCTATAGTAGGTAAGTATTCAATTTTAGATTTTTTTTTAATGTTATTCGATAAAAAACTTTTATCAACTATTATCGAAGAAACTAATAAATATGCTACTAAAGAAAAATGTAAAAGTGATTGGATGTATGTAACAGATCGTGAATTGTCTGCCTTTCTTGGGATGGCATTAGGAATTTCCTGCAAAGCTCCTGTCATCCAATTGAAGGACATTTGGAGTAACGATCCTAGTATAAGAGTAACGTATTTTGCAAACATAATGTCACGTAAACGATTTACTAATATTTTATCATGTTTACATTTCAATGACAATAAAAAAATGCCGAAGGTAAATAGTAAAGATTTTGATCAATTTATAAGATTAGACCAATAGTAGAAAAATGCAATGTAAATTTCAAAGCTCATACCAGATGCACAGAGAGTTGCAGTTGATGAGGCAATAACAAAATTTACAGGTCGCAATGTTATGAAACAATATAATAAATCTAAACCAGTAAAGAGAGGTTTCAAATGGTGGGTGTGCGCTGATAGTCATAATGGTTATGTGTACCACATGGATATGTATAAGGGCAAAGACTCATCTTCAAATGCTTCTCAATACCTTGGTACTCGTGCTGTGAAGTTGTTAGTTCTTCCACATCTTGCAAAACAACATCACATTATTTTCTGTGACAGATTTTTTTCCGAGCATGGAACTAGCTAAAGAACTTTATGCAAATAAATTGTATATCTGTGGAACAATGAATGTAAAAAGAAAAGGTGTTCCAAAGCGCATTGTTGAATTGCATAGTAATAAAAAAATGAAAAGAGGAGAATCTCATTTTGTCCTGGACAAAGATAGTGGACTTCAATTTTCAGTATGGATGGACAAAAAGCCAATAGCTATGATCACAAATGCTTATGCACCTTCTGGAGATGCTGTTGTTACCCGATGAAGTAAAAGTGGATCGCGAGAATTAGTTTCATGTCCACCTGCAATAAAAATGTATAACAAGTACATGGGTGGTGTTGACTTAGCTAATCAAAAGCGAATGCAATATGGTTGGGACAGAAAATCTATACGATGGCCATTACGAGTATTCTGGCATTGCTTTGACACTGCAATTTCCAATGCATATATTTTGTATTGTACTTATAGTTCATCTAAGAATTTGACTGTCTTGACTCATCTAGATTTTTGAAGGACCTTATCTAACATGCTGATTGATGGATTTTCTTCAAAGATAAACTATGCACCAAAATCACATGTATTTCCACATCTAGCACAGCGATCACATGGAAACCATACACTTGTTGATCTTCGTCACCATAACATTCCCATAAAGAAGCTTGTGTTGTGTGTCTAAAAAAGACAAAGACATGAAACTTACTGTGGCTGTTTGGAATGTGGACTGGTACCTATTTGTAACAATGTACAAAGAGGATGTTTTATTTTTTATCACACTAAAAATGTAGCAAGTGATTCAAATCCTGTTGTACCAGTTTTACCCCAACCATGAGCTGCAGTTTCAACACAAATGGACTTGCTGGGATTGGAAATAACACGTAATCTGAAGGTCTTCAAATGCAGATGAGGGATATGACTTTTGAATAGTTCTAATGGGTAAGTTACATTTGTATTTTACTTTTTTTTTTGTTTATTGTTTTCCAGAAATATTTTTTATATTCTTTTGATTTTATATTTTAGGTGAATTCAACCTGTATGACTGATTTTTTACTCTGTGATAGGTAGCACATATGAAAGGTAATGTTTTTATTATTTTTTTTTGTTGGTTTGTTTTAGCTACCAGCACAATGGATGAATGGTTGACACACTGATTCAAGACTATTTACAATTTATTCCTCTCTAGCAAATTGATTGTATATAATGCAGTAAATTTTTTTATTCTGTTTTTACTAATTTTTGTTTTACTAACTTGGTTTTCATTGTTTTTGTTTTACTATTTTGGTTTTTATTTGTTGTTTTATTAACTTGGTTTTTTACTAACTTCATTTTATACTTTATAGGCATATGACTGCCTGATTGCCTTCCTTATTAGAATTTTGTAACAGCTTCATTACTGATTACTTTTGCCAATTGGTAAACAAGATCTGGCATGAATTATGTTTTATTAATAATAATATTGAGTAATATGAAATATTTTGCATATTTATATTAGCATATATGAACAGGTATGCTTTTCTGGAAGACTTATCTTGAAAGAGGTAGAATATAAACATTTTTTTATATAAATATCTGCCATAGAACCTTTTTAGTAATCATTGTCTGCCTCTTGAAATGAGAAATTTGTAAATTGTTTTCTGTATTGGCAATGATTATTCAGTATGATGATGATGTTATAAACAAGGTTGGTTTATCCAAAGTCTAAAATCAAAACACTGCATCTTGTTTATCAGGCTTTTGAGTTTTCCCATAACCATTAGCAGAACTTTCATGATGCATACATATACGCCACTTTTATAATATACATATACCTGTACCATGATGATGATGATGATGACATTTTATTTTTTTTATTGTATTTATAATGGTAAGTAATAATATTTCCACTTTCTTCATTATTTTTATATTCTGTTAATTTTTTTTTTTATCTTTTATTAGGGAGAACACTTTTCTTCCAGGCGCCTTGACAATTTGCAACAGTTGGGGTAGAAGATAAAAATGAAGAACTCTTATAGGAACATTTTCGGACATTGTAAAGCTATGGATTATCTCAGGTAAGACTTATTATATATCTTTAGAAAGATTTTTTTGTGAGGAATACAAAGAAATTATCACTGAAGATGTAATTTGCATTTTAGTTAATGTTAATTTTCAAATTATGAACAAACAATAAAATAATAATTATTTCGGCTGTGAAAATTTCTTTTTTTCCTTATTTTTTATATAGTTATCACTATTTATTTTATGCTTATTGTTTTCCGTAGTTTTTCTAGTTTCTAGCAATGTAATTGTTTTTGCTCTAACATAATTAAAACTGAAGTTATTGTGAAAATTGTGTATCAGGCCAGTATTTTAAAAAGTTCAATATGGCGGCTTGAAGCTGAAGTAGTTAATAAAAATATAAACAAATATTATAGACAACTACATTAATAAATATTTAATTTATTACATCGAATCGACTTTCGTTCATAATGAACCTTTTCAAGATGTTAGAATAAATTAAAAAGTCACGCGATTTATATTAACGTAGCACACACTTATTGATCAAATTAAATCCTAAAAATTATTAAAATTTTAAAATGTACCTTTAGAGTTTTCTTGCAATGATATATATTGCAGAGACTTTGATTATATGGTGATTCTGAACTGAGATCAGACCCATATAAATATCTAGCTTGCTAGGCTGGGTTTGAAGACTTTACCGGTCTGAAAAATTCACGCTTGCAATCTGATAGAAACGTTTTGCATAAACACTTGAGAGTCAGTGTTTAGATCTAGTTTCTATACTCTATCTCCCACTGAGGATAGCAAACCAGCTTGAAATCAGCTGATCTGGGGGTGAGCAAATGAAAGAGGTAGTTAATTTCTGACTCTTTTTTCGTTTATGTAAAACAAATCTTACACTTGTTCGGCGGTTTTGGTATAGCGCCATCTTTTGGACATAAATAACAAGTGATAGCAGGTTACGTGATTAACTTGTATTTGTTTTTTCATATATATATATATAGTATAATAATGTTCAAGGCTAGATGGGGTTTATAAGTAATCATTAAAAAAACAATTGTTTGTTATTGATAATGGTTGTTTAAGTGGTATTTGTTTTTGATGATTATATAATTTGTTATATTGTAATGGTATAGATGTATGGAGTATATAAGGGGAGATGGCAATAATCATCAGTCCCACTGTATAGTTATCAATAAACATAAAAGGAACCCTAGAGAATGAACATAAAATTAAATGAGCATTTCTATACAAAGTTACATCCCTAGTATTAATCAAAAATAATTAATAGTCATTTTTTGTGACTGGATCAAAAAGTGTTTCAAAATAAAATGTAGGCTAATTATATAGCCAAAGCCAATTACAGGCATACTATAAAATATTTATTAAATTTTAACATGAACACTCATATGTCAATGCTAAAATATCTATCATAAAATAAATGCTGGGGTTTTGATATATTTTGATCATCATCATTGTTCTTCCCATATGTATCATGAATGTCAAATCCATATAGATATAGTATAGTGAATAGAGATTCAAGGAAATCTTAAACATTATGACATCCAAATAACTATATACATGTAAAATGCAAACATATATCTAGATTTATACTAATAAATTATTTTTCATGAACTAGCACAGGATCTCAAGAACTCTAG
This sequence comes from Epiperipatus broadwayi, assembly GCA_028023455.1. NCBI lineage: Eukaryota > Metazoa > Onychophora > Udeonychophora > Euonychophora > Peripatidae > Epiperipatus > Epiperipatus broadwayi. The sequence continues at coordinate 228,261 of JAQFVV010012426.1, read as the reverse complement.
TGTCAGTGACAATAAAGAAGAGAAAATACAAATGCATAAGTTTAATTCATATTATTATAAATATTTTTACAGGGATACTTTATGAATTAAGGTACAATGAATTAAATCACACACTGACAATTTATAAAAAAAAGGTAGCATGAAGAAAACAGATACGAATTCACACTTACACAAATAATTGCAGAAATTATTATTTTATAACAATTATTTTATAAAATTCTCTAGTATAATAGTAATTTTTTTAAAAAATATGATATGTCAATTCCAAATATAACTCATATTTTCTATTAGTAGTCTCTAGAAAATGGACTATATGAAGATATTGAATAAATTTGCAGAAAATATTACTCAGACATTAAAAATGGCAGTTCAAGCAAACCCCAAAGGTAGGCTAATAATATGGGAACTAAAGCTTTCTGAAAGCACTCAGCCTTATAATTCTTTTAATAATGAGCTTCACTTGCTTGCTTAATGCACAATTTGTAACTTAAAACAAATAATATTATTTTTCATATTTTCTAATTATTTAATTAACAAGCACATTAATTAAGTATTATCTTATTGCAACGATTAAATCTGGAAACAACATGTCACAATAAAAGATAAAAACATTAAGAATTGTAAAAATCTTCTTCATTTTCGTTATAAGAATGGCTAAGTACCATACGCTTTTGTATTTTGGGAGGTAAAAAATCAAAAGAAAATGTTTCAAAAAAAAAAAAAATTAATATTATTGTTTGCTACCATAACTATTTTTTTCTCATAAATGTAGATTCTGCAACAATAACAATTAATTTAACAGTCATGTTGATCTCATTTGGAGTTTGCCTTATGCATTTGCTTCAATGTCTTAATTGTTAAATACCTGCTATCATTAAAATGAACTTCTGATATATTGTCTAAAAAACCTCTTAGACAATGTTTTTTAATAAAATTATTGTATATCAAATAAGAATCTACTAAGAATTATTTTTTAAAATTTAGTGTCTGACATCCCCCACAAGAATCGTTCCAGAAGAGCCTATTCCAAAAATTGTCTGTAAATATAATTATTTGCTAAATCACAAAAAGCTACATTACATTCCTTAAAAATTTTACACCATGTATAGTGATTATTTCTAAAATGGAGTTGCACAAAGTGTTTTGAGATAGATGATGAAAAATATGGTGGTAAATTTTATATTACATCACTATAAAAAAAAAAAAAATTCTGATTCTGCTAATTTAAACAGACTGTTTGTTATTTCTATAACATTTATATTATCATCTTGGATATACTTGTTAGCTCACAGAGTTAATCTCCTCGACTACATGTAGCTTTATCTGGGTTGAGTTTGATTTTTAATACAGTTCAGGCAATACTATTAATTCATGCAAGAAATCAGTTTACTTCAAAGATAAATAATGTAATATATGACATTTACACCAAGTGTTACATTATATAAATATAGCTAAGAGTGACAATAATTAGTTCATTATGTATAGTGTTTTTATTAAGAAGTAGTGTGGAAGAGAAAAGAGCAGACAAGGAAACCATTAATTGAATAATTAATTTTTAAGTTGCATATTAATTAGATAGTTATTAATTTATATAATGTAAAATTATGACATTTTTCATAATATCTATCTATCTATCTATCTATCTATCTATCTATCTATCTATCTATCTATTATCTATCTATATATCTATCTATCTATCTATCTATATATATATATTGTCACCTCAACTCTCTCCGCACACTCTTTCACTTAGTTAATCTCAATAAACTCTCATTTATTTCAAGTAGCTAGTCAATTTAATTTTATACTTTAGGATCAAATATACCGGGGGCGCCAAATTGCAGCTATATTTGTAATGCCAACCAGAGATCATCATCATTAGTCAATTTAGGACTATGGAAGATACTGGAGAAAGTAATTAAATTGTCTCTCAAAAAAAAAAATAAAAACAATAATATTGATAAAACCATTCAATCTATGTGGTCTTAATTTCAAACCTAGCATTAGTCATGCAAATATTTCATGATAAATTTATTATAAAAGTCATAATAATGAGACAACTTTCTTCCACAACTTTATTATAATTATCTGATCTTGAGTGGTAACTACAGAAAATAATGTATACAGTTCTCATTTATATCTAACTGGAAATAAATCAGTGATCAATGCAGAGAACTCATAATCTATGTTCATAATATAAAATTATCATTTAATTTAACATTAGATAAAATTATCACAAATAAATCCTTCCCATTTAATTCCATTACTTTATTTTTCGTTCTCAGCATCCATCACTTTTAATAGCTACAATTATATAACACAGAATGTCTGTGTTATGTTCTCTAATCTGAGAATCACTAATCTTGTTTCTCTAACACACATATATTTTTCGATAAAATATCAATTCATGATCCTATTTTCGTAATAGTATAATAACCTTATTATAATGTTCTACTTGACTTCCAAACTAGCTCTTAGACTAATAATTGAAGTGCTCTTTCTCAAGATCTAGATCTGTCAAGAGGTGCCCATATAAACGATTACACTGTAATGGATATGAGTCCATATATGCAAAATAAATTTTAATATGAGTTTAATAGTGGGAATCACTCTAAACACCGAGAGCAGGAAAGGGTTCTTATGTCTGCTCCCAATATTCATAACATTACAATGAATCAAAGGATTAAATTTGTTAAACTTAACTCAACTATTCCCTGTCATTTTATTCTATTATTTCTAATCTATTTTTAATTAATAACTTTAATAATTTTATTTTGCTAAAGTAAACTATGGAAGTAAACCACGGACATTAATCAGATAAATCAATCAAAATTTTACTTAGAAAGTAAAGTACGGAAATGAATCATAAAATCAGATTATGCAAATTAATTATGACAGTAAATTACGTTAAAATGAATTATATAAAAGTGACTTCTACAAAATGGATTATATTAATCGAATATAGGAATATTCAAGATAAAATTAATACTGTAAATCAATCATGGAAATAAATTATCAATACAAAATTAACTATGTGAATCGAATATGGAAACAATACAATAATGAGTACTGCAAATCGATCTTGGAAATGAATTATCATTATAAAATAAATAATTAAATTTAAATATGAACTAATATTACTTTAACTATAGGTGCTGGATATATAGATTCTGGAGATATTTGAAACAACAAAACACAAAACACAATATAATCTTATAATAATAGTAAACTTTATTACATTAACAATAATGATAAAATTAAATAAAAACACACTAAATTATAACATTGTTACACAAATATATGATTCCGATCTATTCAGGACTCTTATTCGAATACATGTTTGAATTAACTAATTTCCTGGATGACTCACTTCTTGTTTTGACCCATTCATTTATTAAATAAATAATTAATAATAATAAATACAAACGCTGGAAACAGAATTCCGGATATTTTAGCTTTAAGAAAACTTATCTTATAAGAGAACAAAACCTATAAATTTCTGCCTCCCCCCTTTTTATTGTAAACATTGTCCATTGGACTATTCCAAATAATATATTCGCTTCAATTATTTTAAATAACAATGGGTCTTACATTTCTAAACCATTTTATCAAGCAATAATTTTCACCTGTCTAATGAAAAAGGATGATATGTCATAAAATTACCCTACTAATTTTGCAAACGGGTTTAAATTCAAAACCCACACTTTTACATTCATGCTTGTCAGATCTTTATGTTTTGCCTGTATATCTTAATGGGTCAGTATGTCCGCTCAGCTTGACAAACTCAATTTACCATCATTCAAAAAAAATAAACACAGATCGGTTAGTTTATTAATTAAAATCCTTGTCATTCTTCATCATACATATACATCTGACTGAATCCTTATTCTTTCAGGGCAATTTTATTTTGTCCCACATAAGAAAACTCTCTTCATATCACACATCACAATGCAGTATCTATAACACGCACACAGCCATGTCTTGATAAGGGAAATTAAAAAAACAACAACATCAACTTCAAACTTAAATTATTTGCTTGAGCCAGAGAGAGAAATCTTTTCTTAAGATCCAGAATCGTGTAAAGAGCTTCTCTTAGACACCTATTCTCTATATTGGCATGCAAAACATTTTTACACTTAAACAGTAACTTTATTAATAATTGCCTATCTTAATAAAATAAATGGAGTGAAACTTAGTCATCTCCACTGCCATGGAAAATATATTGTGAGACAGCCATTCCCCATCTATTGGGTGGTAGAATAACTTTATGTTAGTAATGACAAGCATTTATGGCTTTATATATGCCGACATATACATCGATTACAGCCTAGATAAATGACAAAGACTAACCAAATCCCGAATAAAACATATATGAATTATTTCAATTTCAAACAGTCAAGCCAACAACATACCCAACATTTATATTAATAACAGATCAACAATACTTTAGCATACTTATGGGTTTTATGATCATCCCCCACTCTTCATATTTACTATTAAGCACAAATTAAAATTTTGTTAAGAATAATAAAATATTTATATCATTTCTCTCTTTACTTTTAAATTTAAATTTACATGAGCATCTATACTTAAATGGCACCAAAATCATTTTATTTTCTTTCCTTCAAACATTTTAAACATAAACAAAATATTAAATTAAATAATCTAGTGATTAGAGTGTGACATATCATATAAACAAAATGAACAATAAAAAACAAAAACAAATGACATATTATATAAACAAAATAAAATAAAGAATAAATATTAACATTACATATAGTCTCTTTAAATGTCTTTTCCTTCCACTGTCCATCAATCGATTAATACATTCAGTTCATTTTACATGAGATAGCTATATACTTGCACATCAGACAGTTATTTTAATTAAATGTGTATAGAATATACAGACAATCATTTGAATCAAGATAGATAAAAAATGTAGATAGTTATTTTAAGTCAAAAGTGTAGCTACAGGAGAATTAATAAATTTTAAAAGAGTTTGATTAGTTACCTTCCATTTGATGAGTTTCTTCCTGGATTTGAATTCACTTAGTTTTCTTTTCTTCTTCTTTTCCATTTAAAGGCTCAAACTATATACACCAAGCAGTCTCTGATTACTAACATGAATTAACTTTTTAAACATCTTTTTTTTAGAAGTTTGCTGCAATTTCTTTAAACAAATTTTAAAGAGCAATATAATTATTATAATCTGAATTTCATACAGAAGTTTGACAATTCTCTCCTTCAATGAATTTTTAAGAAGAAGAATGGATAAGTTGTGATATTCAGCAGAAAATATCTTATAAAAAGTTGACTTCTTCATAATTGATTTGAAAAAAAGAGATATGCACCATTTATGGACGAATTAGAAATTCATATTTTGGTCTACTGTAAAACTTAAATGCATTATTAAATTCTGAGAAAGAAAATTTAAAAAAAAAAACTTGGAGATTAATTCTTAGTTAGCCCATTGTTCTCAATTAGCAAAAAGTTCTTTTTCACTTTCTCTAGTCACTTTTTATAGAGTGAAGGAAAAAAAGAAAACACATGTTAAACCTCCCCCAGTGGTTCCTCTTCAAGTCTAATTAAAAAATTCTGACTCAGAATAAACAATAACTCTTTCTAAAGTGTTACTTTTTTAACAACTTTATCTGATCTGCAACCAGATCTCTTTAATTAACACATTGTCGATTAATTTAAGGAAAATTAGTTAAAGAAGACATAATTGAAAACATAAGCTTGCTAACACTTTTTTTCAAACAGAGGCTACGTTCATGCAATCTAAATAATTTCTTATTTAGATTTACATTTTTAATAATTAAAAAAAAAATTATGCCAGTTTCTATAAAGGAAAAAAAATCAAATCCATATATCTGTATCACACATACATACCTGTGCAGAACATGTTATAGAAAACTGATTATTCAGACTATATGAACACAAATATCCATCATAACTTCTTATAATTTCAAGCATAAAATCAATTATAATTTCTGATAATCATAAACATAAATATGCACCATAATCTCCTATAACTTTAAACTTATTCTCTAGAAAGAAACTGTTAACTAAAGCTACTGACAATTGATTCAATCTTAATTCTCATCAACTCTTTAGTAATAGATATTCCATACAAACACAAACTGTCATTATATATGTTGCTTTTGAGTTATATAGCCATTACTTTCTCAAATAAAACTTAACTTTTTAATATCATATATATATATATATATATATATATATATATATATATATATATATATATATATATATATATATATATATATATATATATAAAAAAAAATATGTTTGAAACCGTAAAAATATTATTTCAATTAAAACAATATTGTTTTTTTAATTAACAATTTTATTTATTTTTACATAAATAAAAAAAACATGATTGTTTTGTCAATTTTTTATGATTGTCTATCTATGCATTGTGCATGGTCTATTTATGTTTACAGAAAAAAAATGGCATTCTTTTTTTTCCATATGTCAAAGTGTTGTCTGGGAAGTGAACCAAATGCCATTCAATTTCAATAAATTATGGATAATGTCTACCATTTGTACACACACACACAGTAAAGTATTTAGAATAAAAATATATCAATCATTTTCATATAGAAATACCCTTAACTAAATTGTAAAAAAATCTTTCTAAAATTTCCCTCAAAATAATCTGGGGTATATACTGTTTTAAAACATTTACAGTTACTTCAATCCAAGCAAGTTTTAACAAAATTAGCTTGTCAATAATATATTAGGAAATCTCAAAAATAGAAAATATTAAATTAGGCTCCACAGTGAAATCAATGTCATGCATTCCCCTTTCACAGATTAATATACCCTTTTAATAGAATTGTAGCTATAGCCTATATACAAATGTATATTGAACTCAAATTGTAATATATTTAAAGCCCAGATTCTTTTATGTATTCAGGTTTTGAAAAATTTGCAACAAATAAAGCTCATATTATTCATGTGTCAAAGAAAAAAAGGTTTTATATTATTTAGTATCACTATTTAACTTCCTCCAGTTTTACTACTATTACTGATAATGTTGATAATTCTACTGCTTTACTGAAAAATCTTTCATGCTCAATACATTTTTCAGATTACCTGTGACAGTTCATTTTTAGGCTAAATATTTTAAATTCAATCTATTTTTTGTGGTATTCAAATATCACTAAGTAAGTCTACTTAAACACAATTTATTCTAGTTCCAAACATAGCTTCAATTTGGCTAATAATTCATAAACAAATGTCAGTTTATTAATAGTTTGTCATCAATGTTTCTTTATAAATTTGGAAACATGACATAACAAAAGAAATGAAAATGAGACTTATTATCAGGTTTCCTGCATGTGTAGTTAAATAATGGTAATATACCTGCCAATATACACACTACATTTATTATTATTACTGTAAGAAAATAACCAGCCCTATTAAATAAATACTTAATTGATAGAAGACATAAAGAAGATGATGATTCCTTCAAAAGTTATATTTAACTTTTGATAAATCAACATTTCCAAATTACAATATAGCTGAAGGTGCATTTAATTAAGCACTGCTAATTTGTTTATCATGGGTAATGCTCATATTTGGATGGTGTTATTTTTTTCTTTTAGTGTGGTGTGAGTGACATTCTAATCATGATATCTGTCTTTTTATGATAAATATAATAACATTATGGCATCTTTAATATATTTAAGTATTTCATGTTTGTGCTATTTTATGATATATATATATATATATATATAAATATAGCATATATATATATAAATATAGCATAAACATGATATATATATATATATATATATATATATATATGATTTACTAAGTATACAATAAAACCTTCAATTAAAAAAAACACAATCTTTGTGTTATTAAAATAATATATAGGCAATTGAAATCATCCGATCATATTATACCATTTGTGAAATAAACTTTACTTACTTAATGTTCATTTTAGAAAAAAAATATGAAAACTTGTCTAAATTTACTTATCATTTCAGCACTAATAATTATTGTTTTATCTTAAAATGCATATTTTACTTCTGTATAATTCACACTTTAATCTTTCAAATCTCTTCAAAAATTTATGTTGTAAATAAATTATCTTGTTATCACAAGAGGTCTACTTTCTTTGTTTTTAAATGTTAGCAGAAATATCATAATTATACTCATTATCATTCAACAAGAAATAAATTCTTACATACATAATAATAAATGTTAGAAAATGTATTAGATTACTAAAACTTAAAAAGAAATTATTCAAATTTTGTCACAATATTTCTCATGAGAATGAAGATTGTTTATTCCATGTTTGGAAACAAGAATTATTAAGCTTACAATTACATTTTCTTTAATAATAAATATATGGAAAAAATAGCTTTAAAAGTGAAACAAAATAAAAAAGAACAGACAATCATTTACACATATATACAACTATAAAATATTTTTAAAATTTATTATTTTTAACATTTGTTATTTAAGTGCATCGCCATTTTATTATTTTTATTTGTCTACAGGCCGTGTGTTAAAAAAATCATTAATTCAAAATTTCGGTATATTATAACATATCCAAGCCCTAATATAAAAATAATACGCTGGAATAAATATAAGAAATGTTTTTGTTATTATTTTTTCTTCTGTATAAAATAAGACATTTTAATATTCAAAATTAAATAATAAATCTTAGAAGTGCCACTTTTTTAATATATAGTTTATGGCTAACTCGATGTGATAATCTCTTCAATTCCAATTGTACAGATCCTCTGAAAATTCTAATTAGAAAAATCAGAACGACAAAAAAAAAGAGACATTCGAATATCATCACAAGATTTATTTAATAGCACATGAGATCTCATTGACATTTAAAGACCAGGTTGAATATTATCAATTACGTTTTTTTTTTTTTTTTTAGAAAAGGCATATATATAAAATTGTATTTTTTTCTACCTTTTTTTTATTTAATTGTAAACACTTGGCAGAATCTGCCTATTGAACTTTAATTTGACAATTGATTTCATCATACGATATTATTTATTTATTTATTTATTTATTTATTATCTGAATTAATAAACTTTGTTTTATATATATATATATATAAATAAATAATTGTTTTTCAATAAATATCGAATGATAATGGATTGCTGATTATTGACCACGTGTTAATAAATAACTAATATTTATACATTTATGTGTGTGAAATTTTATACATATATGTGTGGTGCAATTTTTGTCAATGTTCATTATTTCATTTTAGTACTAAACCTTTATTCTACATGAGAATTCATTAAATTCAGTTTTATTTGCTAGAAATATGTGTTTAAAGTCAAAATACATTTCAAAGAGGTATATTTATAGTATCTAAATATTAAAAGATAATCAATAAAATTTCTAATGAGAACAAAATAAATTTATTTTTGAACTATGTATAGGAAAGCAACAAAGCCAGTGATTCCATGATCAAATATTCATTGACTGAAATTTGATTTTGAAATGGACAGAATAAAAAAGAATCTATCAAAAATGTATCATATTATCTTTTAAATTTTAAAATTGCATTTATAATGTTTTGAATATATCAAAAGATCATAGCACCATGGTAGTACAGACATTACTGATCTATTTCAAAAGATGTTACTATGTTACCCATCATAATATTTTTGATAACATCATGGATGACTTGACTACTTTCCATTTTTAAAAATAAAATTCAATCCAAATGTGTATATATATATATATATATATATATATATTCTTTAATAATTATTATACAATTATTGTATAAAAATAATCATTATTTTTTAATAAATTAGGAAAAAATGATCTTTGTTGTCTCCAAAGATTCCAAAACGTGAAAAACAATAAACTGCAGCCACCAAACACAAAGAGACTGACACTGTACTGTTCTGACATACCAACTCTCGTAAATTATTGATCTCACCAGCATTTTTTTAAATTAATACACGTAATTTAAGGTAAATTAGTTTCTTGTGTCAAATGAATGTGAAAACTGAAAAAAAAAATGTTTATATAGAAGACTGATTTAAATTGGCAGAAACACAAATGCCATCTCTAAAACAAACATTAACATAATACTTTTAAGCTCAAAATCAGCAAATTAATATTATAAATATTGTGCTTACCTATAAATCACCCATAATTTTATCACATAACTGCACAGACCAATATGTCATATGTATATAATTAATATGTTTAGTAATATGTATATGTTTATACACATTCTTACTTACAATTTAGGTTAAAAATTATTAAAAACGCATTAAAAGATAGAATTATGAAAATATTATGTATAGATATTGAAGCGGAAAATATATTACACACATTTTTGCTTCACTGTCTGGTGATTCAAAAACTTGAATCAGAGGTTTAAACCCAGCTATATATGAGGTAATCACTAGAGAGTGAAAGGACACACATACAAGTTTTAAAACCCTCCTTTATTTTTGTACTTTCATAAGTTAAACATTTTATTATCGAAGAAGATTTAATAATCTTAAGTTGGAAATATTTAAATTTCCATTCCCTTTAAGTAATCATGTATGGGTGTTCAAGATTTGCAAAAATACATTATTGATAAAAATATATTTTTCATTATTAAATATTATGTATATTTATTTTACAGTTCCTGTATTTTATTTTATGATGCAATACCAAAGAAATTCTAGAGAGTAGTTAAAATTTGATATTCAACAATTTAAAGATATCATTTTGACTCTTCTGCTTAGTTGGATAGTTGTGTGATCTACTAACCTGTCTTGACAATTTATGTGTTATTGCTAATAATTGTTTGTACTTATTGCTTTATTAAACACTTGTAATTATCTATATTAACTTATTGCAGAAATATCTCATAATATATATAAACTATATGTATCAAATTGATTTAAAGTAAAATCAAAATATATTAAGTGAAGTTGCTTTAGAATATAATTTTCTTAAGCATTGTAACTCAGCATATGGCATAAATAAAGTAGCATAATTTAACAAATTTCAGCATTTTTTACTTCTTATCTTCATTTTAAATTTAAAAATACAGGTGAGAGATTAGTTTCTTCTTTCATATTTTTCACAATCAGTCATAAGATGTTTAATACTTTGGGTTCAAATCTCTTTAGAAGAACATCAGTGTCTTGGATATGTGACTCCTTGACAAAATATATATTTAGCCTGCCATTGGGTGTAAGAAACTTTCTATATATATATATATATATATATATATATATATATATATATATATATATATATATATATATATATATATATATATATATATATATTTGCTGTTTTGACAGCAATCACATCGTTTCTTCTCCAGAATTTAGTTTATTCTCCCTAACAAACTTATATTCAGCCTTTTATATAAGTTATTCTGTTTCTTGACCTTTCAACCAAAAACACATGGCTTCCACCAATTAAATCATCTAATTAAAGTATTTTAAAATTGTCAGTTTTTTTCTAAAATTAATTGTTAAGTCTGGTCCCCAAAATGATCTCTATTTCTAGTTAATTACAATGACTGATTAATGATTCCTTGTTAATACCCTTGCACATGGGCCTCTTTAAGTCTAAAAGTGAATTTCATTTTTTTCCCATCAATTTCTAACTTTAGATGGACAGGTAAAGTAAAATTCTAACATTTTCAGACAAAATTAAAGGCTTATATAATATATTTTTTTTAAAACAATATAGCTTTTTCATAAAACTTATAAAAATAATTTTTAATAAAACCTTTTCTTTAATGGGTCTGTAAATTTTTTAACATTATGTTTGTAAATACAGACACACGAAGATATTCAGACATTCAAAACTTGCCTATTAAAATAATCTATATGGTTTGAAAAGCTATAACTCAAAATTCAATAAGCAAATTAGTAAGTCTAGTAGAATTAAAGTTTTATTATAGAAAGAATATTAGACCCTATTAAATATAAACTAATTTTGAATATTAATAATCAAAAATCAGGTAAATGTTTAATTGAGCAATCTGTATCCACATACACTGTTTATATATGCTTACTATTGAAGCAGTCAGATCTATGTTTGATTCTAGCTTTATGATATCTCACCTGCAACCCACTTCAAATCCTAGTACTAACCCTGAATTTCTGAATGCAATGGGACTTTATATGTTCGATACACACTAGTTTTAATAAAAAAAGACAGTATTATATAAATTTATGTTAAAACCAACTACTTTAATATTTAAACTAATCAATATCATTAATAAATTCATGATAAAATTATTCATGAAAACATATATATTATAACTGCGTGGATTGTGTGTATGTATTTATAAATAATTATATATATATATATATTGCGTCGGATATGTTTATATATATATATATATATCGCGTCAGAATGTTTTATTTTACTTATACCAATTTGTTCAAATTTCTGTGATTAAAAGCTACATTCTTTCGATAAGCTTTCAGATTGCCCACTCCCAAAGACAATGAGGAAAGTTTTATTAATTAGTAAAAAGATAATTTAAAATATTAGGATGGTTCTTAATTAAAATTGTTTTTCAGATTTACAAATTCATTTTCTAATTAGAAAATGAATTCAAAGTTAATGAGTTTGAAAACCTTATCGAAGGAATGTATCTAAAATCAATTAGCAAAATTTGTAACTGAGATAAGATAAGAAGCTTTAGCCTGAAGACATCAAGAGTCAGTATAGGCAAGAAGTCAGTGAACAGATATATAAATAGCCTGGAAAAAGTTTCGAGAAATGAAGGCATATTTATTTTGAGAGAAGTGCTACTAGAAGCTACATACATCTGAAATTATGAAACTTTATAGTGTCTCCATCATGGTGAGAGGCTAACTTTGTGAATCTGACTGCTGGACCTGAAGTCCCCAGAAGACCTTCAATGTAGCTGCTAAACTAAACTTTTTCAACACCAATTGTTCTGCCAATATTTGAAAGAATCAATTCAAATGCCATTCACAAAAGTTCAAGATGCGCACCTACATTTCAGCCCAATTGGCTCTGCCATGTAAACTAAGGCACCAACCATGAAGGAACAGTAATATCTTACTTGAAACAATTGCAACTTTCTGGCCAGTTTTCAAACTTTATTTTACACCACCTTTTAAATTAACTACTGTAAAAGCTCTTCTCTTTATAATGTCTTTATTTATATAAGTAATTCTCTATCTCTAGTCTTTAAATTTATTATCTGTTAACTTTCCTTTCTTACAATGGTGGTTCATTTTACTAACTGTATTATATACACTTATTGAATGATTATTAATGTCATTTATTTTTATTATATACCAATAAGGCTTCAACTTGATAATAATTCCTCTTGTTAAACTTGCCTCATGAAAATAATAAAATATTAAGTTTTATAGTAATTGTTTCCTACTAGAACTAATTTAATACAGTTCTATTAATTATCGAGTTGAATGATTTATTAAATGTTGCTATTTTACTAACGGCTGATATTGACTATTAACTATTTCTAACCTATGCTCCCTGCTATTTTCTTGAGTTTCACCAGTGTTTATTTATTCATATTAATAATGGTAAAATGTTTTGCAAAAAGGTGATAAAGAAATTAATGTCAATATACTCTTATTTAAACTTTATACTTTATATTACTATTCATGGAGGGCATGATATTTATGGTATAATTAGCATAATTTTATAATTGCATTAAGTACTTTAAGTTAAAGTTTGTTTGACTTTAATCCAAAATGATCAGACATTATGTAGAATATTCCTTATATAAATTGGGTTTTATTACATAAAGACAATGATTATTAAGTCATCATTGTCTGAACACTGCTGATGCAGGCCATCTCCTGCCTCATAGGCTTATCCTTGGTGATATTATTATTATTACTTTAATTAACTAGGAAAAAAACAACTTTTTTCACTTGCTCGTTTATATTGGAACACCAAAGGTTCATGGCTATGACCCGGCCTGGCTTTCCCTGTGTTCCATGTCTCCTTGATAGGGCAAAAAGTCCTAGAAAAAACAGACTCCCCTCCTATGTAATTCACCAACAAGCCATTATGTTTCATATTCATTTTTATAGCTCAAAAGACGTCAGTACCATATACTTCTCAGTTCCAGTAAAGCCTGCAATCATGCTCGTAAATCGTGATGAATTGATTTTATTAAAGTCGAACAAATTCATATTTATTTATAATTAAGTAAGTTTTTTTTATTAAATATTAAAGTTATGCCCTAAATAATATATCATGCTTTTCATGAATTGATTTACGAATGTGAAAATGAATCTAACATTCTTTTCTTTGAAAATTAGAATAATAATTTTTATCCATGCCAAATACATTTGTCTACCTTTATTTACTTGTCGGGCATAGACACATATAATCCTTCTATAATATTACATAATAGTTAGATTGGCATATAATAACGACTGCCATTCTTATTGTAAATTCCATTTTAAAGACAAGAGGTAATATATAAATAATCTTAATCACAAAAGTTGAACAAATATTTATTCTTATTAAACATTTTATTAACACATTTGGGTTTTAACTTTCTTTATTATTCAATAATTATTTTAACATTAATGCTCGCTGTCTGTATTGGCAAACCGAACATACATATATGAATAGATTTATAAATATCCTTAGTTATTTTATTATATGTTATTAGAGTCAGATCATCATCATCTGTTGAGCTAGTTTATTGGTGCATAGTCATGTACTGTCAAAATATGTAATCCATTGATTGATCTGAGCTCATGAGTTGGGTTTGAATTCAGTTTGGTCTGGGGTTGAATCCCTCTGGTCCGACTGAGTTTGAATCTGACTTCACGGATGGGTCATGTTGTTGGGTGGCATCTTTCGACCAGTACACTATATAGCTAATAGATAATTGAAATATGTGTCGTTTTGTATTTGATCAATAAACAAAATAAAGAGATATTTCTCCAGCAATCTGAAGCCTTTTTGGGAAACAGTTATGTAGTTTGAATTCAATACCCTATTATATATATATATATATATATATATATATATATATATATATATATATATATATATATATATATATATATAACATAGACACATTCATTGATTGTTTATTTGAATTTATTTTCCTTAGCTGGATTTTAAGATGTTCACATATCTAAAAAAATTGTGCTTTCAAGCTTATAGGAACAGATTACATAAGTGCTGTTCAGTAGAGTTGGGATTTAGATCTAGTTTCTAGTTCTCCTACCTTTTACTGATGAAAGCCAATTAGCTTGAAACCATGGTTTAAAGGTTGGGGACAATTTGAAAGAGATATAGAATTTTCAATTATCTCTCAGCATTTTTTGTAAAACAAATTTGAGTGGGCTATTGGTAGAGATACACACACACACGCACACACACACACACATATATATATATATATATATATATAATATCCATTAATTAAAAACAATATTGTAATTATAATTGAAATAATATTTGTAACGGTTTACAAACAATTACAAACAATCTTTAAATCCACAGAACTACTTTTGGTTACTTTCTAACCTGCCTCAACTGCCATTAAATTCAAAAACTAAAAGTGGAAGCAAACATTATCAATTCAAATTCAATGAATCTCGTATTTTAATGGCAGTTGAGGCAGGTTAGAAAGTAACCAAAAATACTTCTGTGGATTTGAAGATTGTTTGTAATTGTTTGTAAACCGTTAAAAATATTATTTCAATTATAATTATTTATATATATATATATATATATATATATATATATATATATATATATATATATATATATATATATATATATATATATATATATATATATATATATATATTAAAAATCAGTCATATATCAATTGACCTATATAGCTTGTATTACCAATATGTAATATATAAAGAGCCTGCTACTAGCTGTAAACAAGCTTAAATTTTTTTTTATGATAAATGCTACAAGAGAAAATACATGAAGCTTTTATCTATGATGGTCCCCATCCCCAGATCGGTTTCGAGCTATGGATCTCATCAGTGAAAAGCTAGGACATAAGATTCAAAATATTAACTCAAGCCAAGCATTTATCTAATTCTTAAATATTAAGAAAAAGATCCAAATCTTCAGACACCTACATGTCATCCAACTTTAGTTCAGGATCATATAGTTTCTTTGGTTAAAGAGCTGAGTTTGAAGACATGTAGGTGTCTGAAGATTTGGATCTTTTTCTTAATATTTAAGAATTAGATAAATGCTTGGCTTGAGTTAATATTTGAATCTTATGTCCTAGCTCCTCACTGATGAGAGCCATAGCTTGAAACCGGTCTGGGGATGGGGACCATCATAGTTAAAAGCTTCATGTATTTTCTCTTGTAGCATTTATCATAAAAAAAAAATTAAGCTTGTTTAGAGCTCGTAGCAGGCTCTTTATATATATATATATATATATATATATATATATATATATATATATATATATATATATATATAAGGACCTGAGAAAAAATACCTCAAATTTCAAAAGCAGTTATACCTACGAGACATAGTTCAGGAGCAATCATGAATTTTAACCTGTTTGCCCATTTTCCAAATCTACAATCATTTGAACAACATTTGGGGTGATACAGATTAATGCAATTCATTCCAGACCAAGAGACCAAGTGAAGAGATATAATATTCTGCATCCAAATCAGTCTATCTAATTAAATAATGAGAGTTGCTGCAAAAATCATAAGATAACACTTAGGATATGTAGATCAAGAAATGATAAGATTAAAATGATTGGTGAATGCCTGATAAAAAAATGAAAAAGTGGGCAACTTCTAATAAAAATAGGGCTATCCACACAGGAAGCATGATCTCAGGTAACTCATGCATAATGAATTCTCAAAGTATGAATTATCCTAATTAAGTATGGGGACTAAATTAAATAATGATTCAAACACTTAAATAGATTGAGACATAAACTTTAATAAATACACTCTTACATAGTTATTTATATATTCTAGTCATATATTTTACACAAAAAAATATTTGATTATATATTTATATTGTTACATAATTTAATATTGTAGAGAATGTGGTGCTGATATAACATGTATAAACAGTGCATAAGCAATATAGTCCAGTTAATATGCCAACATTAATTATACAAACTTTATCATAATAATTTAACAACATTAACACTACTTTATAAATTGGGAAATATAGAAAACTAATGATTATCATGAAACGTACATAAATAATGAAAACCTTTATCATTAATAGACATAATTAAAATAATATATATCATCATATTACGGCCAATGCACCACTTCTAGTATTTAGTAAGTTACATATAATGATATATCATAATATAATTTACAATAAATATATTGACATGGATACACAATTATTTGTGTATTTAACATAAAAAGATTTTGTTTATCCATTGACTTAATGAAGTTTATCAATCTAAATGATAGAAAGAGAATTTCCAATAAATGCAATAATTGTTCATTTGAAAGGGCAGACAGCTTAATACAAGCTTGACTCATAAAATTCCAAATACAATTAATATTAATGAATAATGAATGGCTTATCCAGTATCATACTTTAGAGATACTTAATAAGCATAAATCTAAAATAGTAATAAGTTGTGTGCCAACATAAATGGCATTGAAACTATGGTTCACATGAAGCCAATGACATGCTTCATCATTTATTAAAAAAATATAAGATGTTCACCCTTTTGACAGAGCAATACATTAAGACATGTTAGGTGAAAAGTAGGGTGTGCTGGCTTTCACAAAATCATCTTTTGCACAAAATTTACTACACAAATTTAAAAGTGTTTTAGTGTGCAAATGCATTTCCCTTGATTAGAACAAGTATGAGGACAATATAGGATGGGAATTCCTGATGATCCACAATGACAAAGCAAAATATAATAATTAATAATGCTGGAATATCTTAGCAATGCTTATATAAATAAGTATATTCCTAATGACATTGATATAAATCACAGCTCTAAAAACATCAACATCAAGTGTAATGGCATGACTAAATGTACATATTATAGGTATAAATATTATTTAAATAACCATTTGAATGTCATAATAATGAGGGAGTGTATTATCCTTCTGTACAAATAAATCCCACATATGTTTTAAATCAATAATAGAATATCACAAAAATGCAAGCTCGATTGGTGTTGTGAGTAAACAGTTATTTTATTACACTCAAAGTAATGAACGTCATTGAGATTACTTTCAAAATAGTTCAAATATGATTTCATTAATAGTATTATGAAACTAATGATAAATTTATATTCCTAATAAAATGAAGGCAGGTTAATGGTAATCTGCCATTAAAACATATATAATGTTATATTCAATCATTACTCAACCCAGTGAGCATATGTTTTATAAGGAACTTACAAGCATTAATTAGCCACTCATTAATAATGGGAGTATACTAATAAATCAGATTCATGAGGTTGGATTTAATTGGCATATTAATTCAAATCCAAATCAAAATACATAAAACATCAGATAATATTAATTGATTAAATTGCTGAACTAAAATACAGAAATAAAATAGATTGTGAAATGATAAAAGAGACTACAGATTTATATTTTGCAGGGTTATAGAGAGTCAATAAATAGGTTGTTAGGATATAATAAGTATATCACATGAGGTAGTTATGTTAAAGGGAAGCGATACTTATTCCATTGGGTGGCAGATAGCATCTTCTACATAAATCCCATTCTACTTTTAATTAGACAATCCATCTGTTTATTTCTCATAGAAATAGCTTTATCTCAGAGTCAATATTAGAAAGATCAGGCAAAAATGAATATGGTCTGATTACTCAAACAGCATAGTATTAAACTTTGAGTGATATGGATTATGTTAGACTTCAAATTAAAAAATATCTTTCATTGTATCAAATTGAGCTTTATTTAAATTCTATTTTATTATCTTAGGAATGCTATTAACAAATCACAGGAGACAATGCAGATACCAACTTACATTATGTGATTTAAATCAGCAGAAAATATGCTTTTGTTTTTTAAGTAGAAGAAAATGCCATTGAGCGATAGGTACTCAAATGTATTGTTTGAATCTATTTCTAATTGAGAAATGGATTCCAACATACATAATTTCAATTAAATTATTCATGTCCAAAACTAATTAAATGAGTGATATTGTTAAATTAAACTAATGTATCAATCTAATGTTCACTAAATTTAAATTACTCTAATGGTCTGACAGAATCTCCTCAAGTAGTGCATCAGCTTATATAACCATTTTATATTACCTAATTTTAATAAAAAAAACAACAAATGTAATAATAATATTTTATATAACATATAAGTATCTGTTCTACATAAAGACACATACATAACTTTTATTTTTGTGGAATTTAAATTATGATAAATTTTATACTTTTAATACCTATTAATAGATCTTTAAATTATTATAGCAGGCTGGGAAAAGTGACGTGTATCTGCATATTGACTCTCTGATAATTTAAGTGTGTGGAAGTATGATTTTGAACCCCGACTTATAGTTAGTCATGTTGACAGACAGTGAAGCAAAAATCTACATCACAGATTTACCGCTTCAATATATATATATATATATATAATGACATTATATAAAACATTAATTTTATAATTATGAAAATCTATTTTTGTTTGTTGTTCAAAAAAAGTATATGTATTGTCTTGAGAATTGACTTGTTTTAAAAATAAATGACACATGCATAAATCAGATAAATCATCCAGATAGAACGAAAATTGTTCAAAAATAAAATTGCAAGTGAGCAACCAAAGAATGGTTCAGACAATTTAATAAAATTCAGTGATATATACATACACCATCTATCTATCTATCTATCTATCTATCTATCTATCTATCTATCTATCTATCTATCTATCTATCTATCTATCTATCTATCTATCTATCTATCTATCTATCTATCTATCTATCTATCTATCTATCTATCTATCTATCTATCTATCTATCTATCTATCTATCTATCTATCTATCTATCTATCTATCTATCTATCTATCTATCTATCTATCTATCTATCTATCTATCTATCTATCTATCTATCTATCTATCTATCTATCTATCTATCTATCTATCTTTCTATCTATCTATCTATCTATCTATCTATCTATCTATCTATCTATCTATCTATCTACCTATCTATCTATTGATTAAAGTAAACATTTCGATAAAGCTGCAAAATGATTATAATTATCTATGTCTCTATTCAATTAATAATTGCAATAGGTTAATGAAGTACTTAGGTACATGCTATGTACAATCATTAAAGCTAATTATAATAGGTGAAAATGAACTTAAATAAACTAAATAAATAATTATGCTAATTACTATTTAAAATATTAATAAATGAATACTCAACAACCACATATATATATTTATATAAGAGTAAAGACTCTTACCTTACTAAATTTTATATATGAGCAAATCTAAGTAGTTTAACAAGGCTACTACATAATAGTCACTTTAAATTACTATATATAATGTCTGTAGAATGACCAATAAATTTTCTAGAATTTACTAAACCCACCTAAATGAAACTAAATCATATACATAAATAAGCATTTATTTTATAACTCTCTGCATTATAATTACGATAGAATGACAGCCTGTTAAGCTAATTGCAGACCTGTAGAATGTTATTAATAAATGAATACCTTCAACAACCACATGATATAGTATTTATATAAGAGTAAAAGGAATCCTCTTACTCTTACGACTCAAATGTTTATATATGAGCAAATCTAAAGTAGTTGAACGAAGCTGACTACATAATAGTCACTTTAAATTACTATATATAATGTCTGTATGAATGACACCAATGAAATTTTCTAGAATTTACTAAATGCCACTCTAAACGAAACTAAATCATATACATAATAACATTTATTTTATAACTTTCATTATAATTACGATAGAATGACAGCCTGTTAAGCTAATTAGACCTTGAGAATGTTATTAATAAATGATACCTTCAACACAATATATAAACATTTCTAAGAGTAAGAGGATTCCTTTTTACTCTTATATAAATACTATATATGTTTTCGAAGGTATTATTTATTAATAACATTCTACAGCTCTGCAATTAGCTTAACAGGCTGTCATTCTATCGTAATTATAATCGCACGCAAGACGTTATAAAATAAATGCTTATTTATGTATATGATTTAGTTTCGTTTAGAGTGCTTAGTAAATTCTAGAAAATTTCATTGGGCATTCATACAGACATTATATATAGTAATTTAAAGTGACTATTATGTAGTCACCCTTCGTTACAACTACTTTAGATTTGCTCATATATAAACATTTGAGTCGTAAGAGTAAGAGGATTCCTTTTACTCTTATATAAATACTATATCATGGGTTGTTCAAGGTATTCATTTATTAATAACATTCTCACAGCTCTGCCAATTAGCTTAACAGGCTGTCATTCTATCGTAATTATAATCGCACCAAGACGTATAAAATAAATGCTTATTTATGTATATGATTTAGTTTCGTTTAGAGTGGCGTTTAGTAAATTCTAGAAAATTTCATTGGCGTCATTCATACAGACATTATATATAGTAATTTAAAGTGACTATTATGTAGTCACGCCTTCGTTACAACTACTTTAGATTTGCTCATATATAAACATTTGAGTCGTAAGAGTAAGAGGATTCCTTTTTACTCTTATATAAATACTATATCATGTGGTTGTTCGAAGGTATTCATTTATTAATAACATTCTCACAGCGTCTGCGCAATTAGCTTAACAGGCTGTCATTCTATCATAATTATAATCGCATGCAAGACGTTATAAAATAAATGCTTATTTATGTATATGATTTAGTTTCGTTTAGAGTGGCGTTTAGTAAATTCTAGAAAATTTCATTGGCGTCATTCATACAGACATTATATATAGTAATTTAAAGTGACTATTATGTAGTCACGCCTTCGTTACAACTACTTTAGATTTGCTCATATATAAACATTTGAGTCGTAAGAGTAAGAGGATTCCTTTTTACTCTTATATAAATACTATATCATGTGGTTGTTCGAAGGTATTCATTTATTAATAACATTCTCACAGCGTCTGCGCAATTAGCTTAACAGGCTGTCATTCTATCTTAATTATAATCGCACGCAAGACGTTATAAAATAAATGCTTATTCATGTATATGATTTAGTTTTGTTTAGAGTGGCGTTTAGTAAATTCTAAAAAATTTCATTGGCGTCATTCATACAGACATTATATATAGTAATTTAAAGTGACTATTATGTAGTCACGCCTTTGTTACAACTACTTTAGATTTGCTCATATATAAACATTTAATCATAAGAGTAAGAGGATTCCTTTCTACTCTTATATAAATACTATATCATGTGATTGTTCGAAGGTATTCATTTATTAATAACATTCTCACAGCATCTGCGCAATTAGCTTAACAGGATGTCATTCTATCGTAATTATAATTGCACGCAAGATGTTATAAAATAAATGCTTAAATTATGCTAATTGTAATATAAGAATAGTGTCAACTTTTAGTACATTTGTATAATTACTTAAAAAAAGAAAATCTATTTTAAAAGAAATAATAGCAATCATGAATTATAACAATGAATATATATTAAAATCTTTGTAGCTCAAAATATTATATAAATTCATTCTCAGTAAATATCTTCAATGTAGTGATGTTGTAGCTAACACTGCAGAAAGTTTTGTAGCAGTTACTTTAATAACGAGCAAATATAAAATCTCATTTTGTTGAACCTTGCCACTAGATACTAGTTGTAACCATCATTATAAGTTATTTAAATACAGCTCTGGAAAATGTCTTTATATATATATATATATATATATATATATATATATATATATATATATATATATATATATATATATATATATATTATGAAGCAGTCAATCTTAGCTTAAGATTGTGCTTCATGTTTCTACCTACTAACGCATATTCAAGCCACTATATCCCATCCCGCTCCTTTTGTCATGTATATATATATATATACTATATATACTTACATATATATATATATATATATATATATTATTATTTATTATTTGAATTAGTGCCTATATTTATACTTTAACTTTCAATATTTATTATTATTGATTATATATATATATATTATATATATATATATATATATATATATATATATATATATATATATATAAACAAAAGACTAACAAAATATTGATTTTTTTTGTAAATATTTTATTATACTTCATTTTTTAAACTTTTTCTTTTTAAAGTACTTTTTGTATTAAACTGTATATTTCTATAAAATTCAATATGAAAGATGCTACAATTGATTGTCTAAAAATAATTAAGGGTTGGAAACACTATTTTTAATCTGGGGAACGTATTTTTAATTAAAGTTTTTACTTAAAATGGAGATTAAGATTAGAGATACTTTTGTTAAAAACATGGCAAATCTATATCTAATCTGGAAATAGATTTGAATTTATTTTTGGATGTTATCTTACTGTTGCATTTTCAAAAACAACTGATAAAGAAAAAGTATAAAATGACTGAATTTTGAGTCACAGATTAGATTAGCTACTATTGAGAGAAGTGATTGCTACTAGACACTATGCTGCTTTGAAGTCTAAAAATGATCTAATAAAAGCTTTTTCCATCCCTTGTGGGTCATCTTATACTGCCATAATATTCTGCTACCCTCAAGTGAAGTAAAGGCCCAATAGAGAACTTTAAAAATGCTAATAAAAACTTGCTGTCACTAAGAAGAATTCATTTGGAACCTCAATTTGCCATGCATGAGCCGTACTTTGAAAATAGACTTATTACATTTGTGCAAGGTAACTCTTATGCTACTATTTGAAAATGAATCTAGCCTCATTAATCTCAAATCCTGCTATCAAGATTTCTAACTTATTGTTCAATTTTCTATCTTTTAAATTAATATGTAAATGGAATTTTGCTTATAAATGATTTTCTAAATCTAATTTTCTCTCATATGCTCTAACTTTCTTTAATTTTGGTGCGGTCATTTATTTATAGTTATTTATCAATTAATTTTATATGTCTATTTTAGTTATTATTGATATGTCAATTTCAAACAATCTGAAGAGTTGAATTTTTAAAATCTTATCTATTTTTAAGTAAACCTTCATGAAGAAAGATTATTAATGTACCTTTAAAATATTATGTGTTATTAATTAATACACTCGCCAGATTGTTTTTACGTCAACATTTTGTTGATGGTTTAATATATATATATATATATATATATATATATATATATTAAATATATATATATATATATATATATATAAACAGATATATATATATATATATATATATATATATATTTGTTTAACTCTGGATTTTCTACATGAGGAGAATCCAGAATTCAAGCTAATTAATGCTCTGAATTCTTATAAATATTGTTTATTTATTTCTGAAAAAGTGACTTATTATTTGTTTTCTATAAATTGCTAGTTTTATTTTATTGTTCTGGAATCACATTTATTTCATGTAAAATGCCTCTGGTGGTGACCCCGAAAGTTTGGCACATGCTGTGCATATCTGCTTTCTTCATATAAAAAGGCCTCTGGTGGTGATCCCTAAGTCTGGCACACGCTATGCCCATCCACTTTCTTTGTATCAAAGGGTTGCATGTCGGCGATGACCACAGCATGCCAATCCACTTCATTTTCATCAAGAAGCATGACTTTTCCTATTATTTTTAGGCTACTATGTCAGCACCGCAAACATCTTTGTATTTCTTTCTTTTGCTTCATGACCCAGTTTTAGTGCTTTAATATTATAAGTGCACTCTGCTCAATATATATATATATATATATATATATATATATATATATATATATATATATATATATATATATATATATATATAATGCTTAATATTACTAGCTAGATTAATTACTACTATTATTTTAATTTTATTATATAATCCCACTGTCATGTTTTGTTATATATATATATATATATATATATATATATATATATATATATATATATATATATATATATATATATATATATATATATTAAAATGAAGATTTGCACGGGTTAAATATATAAAATACATATTTTGTGGGTTCATCCGTGTTAAAAACTTTTAATATTAATATACTTGTGTGACCAATTCGAAACGTCAGTATATTAATATTAAAAGTTTTTAACACGGATGAACCAGCAAAATATATATATATATATGCCTTGGGGGAAAAAAGCATTTGTCTTACTATTGTTAAAATAATTTTTCATTAAATATTTTGTCATAGATTCAAATATATATATATATATATATATATATATATATATATATATATATATATATATTCTAACCTAGTTTTTTCAGGGCAGTATATTATTAAATAAAATGGGTTAGCTCAGTTACAGAATATGTTTGGTTCAATGCAAATAATTAATAAATAAAGTATTCTGCATTAAAATTAAAATGTTCCACTAGCTCAAATTCAAAATAAGAATAGTGTTCAGTTTATAAAAATATAAATCAATAAAATATTTAATATTTCATGAGACTTGGAAGTGAAAATACAGGTGACAAGAAAGATTACATTGAGCCAATATCCCATAGGATACTACCTCAATGGCATAAGAACACTATCCCCCTATTACTATTTTAAATAATAAACTTATAGTATTCTTACAACTTTAATAAATCCTATTCATTAAGATTAAACTAATAATTAAATCTTAATCTTTATCTACTATAATTTAGCTCAATAAAATCTCAGGTTCATAAAAATTATTCTAAGTTAATTAAAAATCACTGTAGTAAAACATGAGAAGGGATTTTTAGGTCATAGTCTACTACACCTAAAACTAATAATAAGAAATAATAATAATATTCTTTATTGTATGAACTAATTCTGTATATCTCTTTCTTCACTATAATTTTATTACCATAATAAAATAATAAAAAATACTATAATATAATCTTTTATCTTCATACGATAATGTAAGAAAAATGTGGTAGCATTTATAATCTGACAAATGAAGGTGTGTGGCAATGGATAACATATAATTAAATGTACCATTATGATAACTAATTTATGATCATATGATAATGTAAAATATGATTAATCAATTAAATGAATACCAATAAATTATTTGAATTCTTAAGATATTTTTTTATTTCTCTTTGTGCAAAATTATATATTTATTTCTATTATTCTGGGTGTATTGTGTGGTCTCATGCAGTGTAGTGGAACAAATAAACAATCTAGACACAAATTTTTGAAAACAAAATTTAACAAAGTTTATTATTAACCATAAAATAAAATAAACAATTTATTTACAATATTTATATCAGATATTCTCAATTTACACCATTTTACATTTTTTTTATTACTTAGTTATTAAAAAAACAATTTATAATTATTTTATGTCTTCATTCTGGCTTAAGACAATAATAATAAAATAATGTCATTTTATTTATCTTTTTCTAATTAATCTTATGATAAATTTTATTTATTTATTTTTATTAAAATATATTCTATCCTTAAATATTATTTAATTATACCTTTCTTTCTAAAAAAAAAAACATCCTTAGAAACATACAATGGAAAACATAAAAAATAACATTATCATTAGTATGGATTTTCTTAAAAATTAAACAATTTTTATCTTACAATATCAAAGATGTTACATAAAATATCTATCTAATAATTTATTACTAGATGTTGTGGATATAATTGTTTACTGCACTATGTTTATTAAATATAACTTATTCCCATTTAATATTACTTTAAAACTATATAGTTGTAATTACCAATATATTCCCTATTATTTAATAAATTCAAAATTATTCCTATGTTTATTATTTATATCGTTTTACTTTCTAACATTATATTTTTAAAAATGTGCAATACTTATTTCAAAGACAAACAAAGCATTTCAAAGTTATTTAACATTTTGAAGAACAGCCTTGTTTTATATACTTTATTCTTGAAATTTTATTTTACCTCTAAAATAAATACAAAACATATCTTATGATTATTTTTTTTCTTTTAGGATTCACTGGATTTTCAATTCCAACTTGTACAAATTTTACTTCTTCTAAGTAAATGAACTTATCTCATTCAAATGATAGCATAACTTAAACTATAAATTATCTATTATTTCTTTTGAAATATATCATACTGAACAATGTAGTTACATTTAAAATCTAGATAGCGAACAGATGAGTAGGAAGGGAAGCAAAACTAGAGTATAACTCATAGAATATATCAAAAATATCATGGCACAGTGTATATATAAGAAATAGAAGCATGACCTATTTTAATGTCCTCCAATAATATGAATGATGTTAAAGCTATTTCTTCAGCTTTATTAAAACATCAATACTTAAAGAAAAGAGACACTGTACAAAATAAATATACAATTACAGGGCTTTGTTAACTGTATTGCATAACCACTAATATTATTAAATATTATTCATATTCCCTCATTACATCCTATTATAACATCATCTTGGGTTCATGTTTACCATATAATGACCAAGTCACTATCTTATCATTATTTCCTAAAGATTTATCACATCTTACATCGTCAAAATAACTATCTTGCATATTCAAAACAATAAATAAAATTCATTTATAATTAAAGTGATCTCACTGATCCACAAGAAAATTTTGCTTACTTCCTTATTCTATATTCTAAAACATATACAAACTAATCAGATAATACTTTGAACATCCAATAATATGAAAGTTTTTCAAAGGAATCACATAAATATTTATTATCATGTTGGGTTATATTACTAGTAAAAAATTATAGTATGCACATTCCCAAAATAAATCTTAAGCTCATACAGTTTAAAGTGTTGTACAAAATGCATTTACATATAATTAAAGCATGTATACTTCCATTCATTATTATTCATAGGCAATCTAAAAAAATCAAAATATACATCATAAAATTATCAATATTGATTAACTATTACCAAGTGATATTAGCTTGTTATCACCTATGCAGTCTTTGATTTTCTATCAATTAGATACATTGCAATACATGAAAATACATTTATACTTTATTTAAATGTTCTTATTTAAACTATTAAATTATTATATTATAGAATTTTAATATTTTCAATAAATTAATGTTCATGTTCCTACACTTATAAACTAGAAAATTTACATTTAAAATAAATAGTAATAAATGAAAATCATATTTACATAACTTCAGCTGAAAATGAATGTTTCTTTTTTAAAAGTCCAGATATTCCCATTTTCTTTCTCAAAAGTTTTTTTTTTTTTAAATGCTTTTTTCAAAAGAATTTTACAATCTCCCCTGTTGCCATGACAATGAATACGACAATATCTTTTCTGGAGTAGATGTCGTCCAAACTTCTGGCACAAAAATCTCAGATTTTTAAAAAATAAATGAATAATAAAAAAAAATATTACGACTCTTTAAAAATCTTGAAAATTAAAGCAAACAATCACCAATTGATTCTGGAATAGTTAATAGAATAATAGTTTATGACTTCTATAGTCCAGAATGGTTATTATTAAAATCATAATAAATCATAACTCTTAAAAATAATTTTGTGAAGCTTCTATACTATAGTATTCCATATCTGCATAATGATGCACCATTTTCCATTGGATTAGCTTAAAGTATCCGGATAAACATTTGTGCAATACTTATTTCCATAATTCCACATTTTATTTATTAACATGTTCATTTCTTTATAGGTTTCTTCTTCAAGGAAATTTTTTGTTATTTATTACATATTCAGAGGTTTTTCTTGTCTTAAATTATCAGCTTTTAAACAATTTTGTATAAGCATATTAACCATTTATCATTCAGGTTTTATACATATGCTTTTCTAGAATATCTTTGTTAACCTTTACTTAAGCTAAATTTCTTACAAGTATTTAAAATGTTTCCTTCAAAAAGGATATAACAATTACTCATATAACATGATATTTTCATAAATTTATTATAAAGTATACTTGTTCTCTTGCTTATTAACAATGGACAAGATTATCTTGCAATATAAAATAATGTGTCTTTACTTTTAATCGGAAAAACAGTTTTTCTAATGAATTTCTCATACAATGTCCATAAAATTAATTTATTCATTTGAATTGTTCTCTTGTTCAATATTATTTAAACTGCATCAATAAATATTATACTCATTTTTAAAATATTATATGTTTAATACATTTTACTTATTGGTATATCCATTTTATTATTGTGAAGTTATATTAGATTGTGATGAATACTCCTGATAATGGGACTTTACAATTAGCAAGGCATATTAAATGAAGTTATAATTAATATTTTATTTTACACTCTGTTTTTGCAAATATTTTTTAAAATAATAACCTATTAGTTTTGCAAATAAAATTGTAAGAGAGCACTAAAATTGACTAAAATAATAAAATTAAAAAACTACTATCACATTGATAGCTTCTGATATGATCTCTGCTACTTTAAATACATTTTTTAATCACCACTGATACCCCTGTGGAATCTGTATTTATATTTTAGAAAATATGTCATTATATTGGTTGATTCTTTCCTTTGGTTTGATACAAAATTTGCATAATGTTAGAAACATACACAATTAAATTTCAAAATAAAAAAATATGACATATTATTAAATTATTATTTAAAATATCACTTTTAAATCAATTATTACTTTACTAAACTACTTAAATATTTAAAATGACTTTTTAAAAACAATATTTAATAAATTATCCCACTCTTAATATTTAATTTATTTATTTTTATTTTAACAAAATATTTAACTTTTTTATTAACTGTATTCATCTTTAATACATTATTTGAAACATTTATAACGACTAAATTAATATTTAATATTTGCTTTTATGATAGGTAATAATTACACTCAATTCTATAATGCAATTTTACAATATTTTAAACTTGATTAATCTAAATACTAGCAAGCAAGTGTGTATAACTATATTATTATACAAATCACATGACTAATATAACTAAGACATACTATCCAATTTTTCTGTCTGGGAATAAATAATAAATTGCAACACTTATCATACTTAATAAAATAATACAATTATAAAATTTGGAAGAATAATTTAGAAAATATAAAATTAAATACAACTTTCACTACCATAAAACTTACTTTTAAAATATACAATATTAATTATAACTATTAAATATAATTTATAAAAACAAATATAACATTTATTTAGATATAAGTTTTAAAACTATTAAACCTTATAAACATGCATTTAAATATTTATAGCTGTGTTATTTATTATGACCAGCTTTTACAAGCATATGTAATAATATTTTTATCTTTATTGAACTATTCTTAAGTTATTCATTATAATTTTATGCATTACGTATTTTCATTTAGCTTTAAATTGTACTTTAAGATATTATTAATACAATATAATCAACACATCAGAAAACATATTCTAAAGTTTGAAATTTTAATAATTTACTGTGGTGAGGCAATTCTGACCTATATATATATATATATATATATATATATATATATATATATATATATATATATATATATATATATATATATATATATATATATATATGTGTGTGTGTGTGTGTGTGTGTGTGTGTGTGTTCAATCATTATTGGGTGAAGGTCTAATAAAGTTCAATAATTTTCCTAAGGTCTACATTCTCTTCTCCACATCATCCCAGAACACTTTCTAATTTCTTCCAAACGATCTCATTCTAGTTCTTTTACAATCTCTTGGAATACTTTTTTTAATATTTTAATTGTTCATATGTCATCAATTTTTCTTGCAAGGTGTCCAGTCTAATTAAACTTGTTTTTTTGTTTTTTTTTCAATATTGTCAGAAAAACCTGTTTGTACTATATCTCTCACATATTTCATTTTTAATCTCTTCTTGTTATTTCTAATATAAGGTTTACACACTTTGTTGAGTGATTTAAGGTCTCAGTATTGCTTTTTTGATAATATTGAAGTTTCTGATCCATGAGTTTGAACTGATAAAACACATTTATTAAAAAATTCCTTTTCAAACACATGGTATTTTTTTTATTTATTTAAAGATACTTCTACAAAACATTTTAATTCTATGAATGCTTTCATTTATTGGGTTTCTATCTTTTATAATGATATTATCAAGTTATTTGTAATTGTTATGGTCTTGTAACCATCATAACATATTTTTATTTCTTTTTTTTTTTAAATAATCCATTAAACAATAATTTAACACTGTTAATATTTACCTTTAGCACTATATTTCTACTTTTATATGATAACACTTGCAATATTTTCTGAAGCTTTGAAACGTTATTTGCAAAATTATTACATTATGTGAAAAATCTAGATGAATTTAAATAATATTCATTTACTTTGACTCTCTTAGCAATTCATTTTAATACACATAATACTTCATGAAAAAAATTCTGTTACATTTTATAATATTTTCCAGAATATGACAATATCTTGGGTTTATACCTTGATGATCTAATGCAGTGTTCTTCAACCCTTGGTCCGCAGCCCGGCACCGGCCACAGAACTTTTCTGCAGGTCCGTGTGCTAGACAAGCAGTAAAAAGTTTGTAATAATAAATAATAAGAGTTTAAACTTTTAATTAGTATAGCCAATTTTTATTTATTTTTTCATCTCATTTTTACCCAATTGAAAAAAAAAAGTAAACAGAACGAAAACAAAACCTAATCAATCATTCATAAATTAATTTGTTTTGCTAGTTATCTCATATGTTTATGGGGGGAAAGGGTAGAATTAAATTTTTTATTACTTTTCTAAAAAAAATGTAAAAAAAAAAGTTTTGTATTGTCTTGTGTTGTTAGTCGAGAAGTATCGCATCCGCCATGCAAGCAAGTAGTTGGTTGCAGACAGTTGTGGGTTCGCATCCCGGCCGATGCTATGACATATGAAAAAAATGTTTTTTTTTATTATATAAACCCCATATATATATTTATATATATATAATTTTATCTTATATATTTAACATTGTTGTTTTGATCAGTTATAACAATTATGCTTATCTTTAAGAAAATTTATTTATAGACTTCTGCCGGTCTGCAAAATCTTATTCCTTATTTTTGCTGGTCTGCGGAACATTATCCTTATTTTTACCGGTCCACAGGTGTGAAAAGTTGAAGACCACTGATCTAATGTCTTAACAACTGAATAAATGCTTATACAATCAAATACTTTTCATAATATTCAAATCCAAAGTATAATGGCAAGTCATACTCATTGGCCCTCCCTGTAACTTCTCTCAATGTTTTTATGTGATCTATTAAAATTACTTTTAAATCCTGTTTGTTCTTTTGATTGACAAAAATCCAAAGTTTGCTTTGGATGAATTATATTTACCTTGGTTATTTTTTGTATAGAACCGAAAAAAAAGGATGATAGGTATGTAATATCTAAAAAAAAAATTATCACATTTTTTAAATATTAATATTCATACTGCATTCTTTCAATCTTCTGTACATCTTTATGATATAAACATTTGGTATATAATTGTGCAATTTCTTTTATTTCTTCACCTTTTTCTTTTAATATATCGATTATAATTCCATCATTACCTGTAGCTTTTTCTTTCTTCGTAGATTTAATTGCATGCTTCACTTCTTCGTTTAAAACCCTGTGTAATTTAAAATCTATATATAGTACATAATGATTCATATTTACAAAACTATATATATATATATAACTGAAAAAACAAATTTCCATGCACTGTCATCGTAAATAATCGATAAATACATTAAAAACTTACGTAATAAGTTTTTTTTTTTTTATTTATTTCAAATATTAACGTAATGTTTCAGACCTCAATGATATATATATATATATATATATATATATATATATTGATATATATATATATATAATATATATATATATATATATATATATATATATATATATTAGGTAAGAGTGCTCTTTTAATTCTCCATATGAGTTTTAAAAAATCAAACAATACAATCTCTATCAAATGATTTATATTTATCAGAGTACAATTATCTATATAATGCAGTATTAAAATACATAAATAGTCTCGATACATTTATTTTTGTTCAACTACTGCACAATAGTTACTAAAATTGACAAATCGATTTTAAAATGAGGTTTAAAAGCACATAACAATATCACATACAATAGGTTTGTAGGTATTTTTTTAAAGTAGAAAAATATAAAAATATTATTCCACGAGTAAAATATTTTCAATTTATAAAAACTAATGGACAGATACTAATAATTAAAACCTAAATAATCAAAAAAATATTAACATAAGTCTTTATAGTATGTTGCTGATTCAAAAATAAGTTTTATATTTTGTACATTATAGACGATCCCCTTCATTATTGAAAATTTATATAAAGGCAATTACAGCATCATATATAATTTAATATATATTTTAATATATCTAGTATACTTATATATGTCCAAATTAAAATAATTTTAACGTTAAATAATATATATAAGTTGTTTTGTTATTTGATCACAGAGCTAAAAGTTATTAATAAACAAACGACGGTTTAATTTAATGTTATATAATATTAGTATATACAATCGCTTTAACACCCTGGAGGAAGAAGCTGTTAGTGATAACAAAACAATCAAAGTAAATTAATGCAGGCCTAGAGCTTTTGAGACTTTGTCCCTCATATTCATAACCAAAACAGAATTTAAATCGTTATTGTGATATTGATAAATGGTAATGTATGTAAATGTGTATGCAAATTAACTTGTCCATTTTCTGGAAATAGCAAAACATGTGTCATATCTATTGATCCTGTTGTTATCATTGACATTAAAATATGCTTCTTTAATCTTTCTTTTACAATAGTTAGCTTCAGTGCATACTATTTTGGGGTTGGAGGGTTTGAACATGTGATTGGCCTGCTTCATATGTTCAAAAAATATTGAGATGTTATCATTGTTCTTTTTTGATCTTCTGTATGTATACATGTGATGAGCAGCTCTATTAGAGACAGTGGTCTCATTCTCCCCATAGTATGTGGCGCTGCATCCAGCATGATGGCATGAAATGTTATATACAACTTGGGGTGTTTGAGATGGATGGATTTTTTTCTTTGCATTGTTAATGAGCCTGCTATTTTTGAGGGGTGCAGAAGCCAACTTTAAATTCATTAGCTAAAGTTTTTATAAGCTGTTTAGATACTTTGGGGATGTAAGAGAGGGTGATTTGAGGTTTATCTTTAATAGTGTTGTTAGCTATTGATATTTTATAAAATTGATCAATTTTCTTAGTAATTAAGCTGTAGCTTTAGCTGACATGCTTAATAAATTCCTTATATACCTTGTGATATAAGCCATCCTGTCAGCCTCAAATTTACATAAATTTTGATTCCTAAATGAAAACACATTGAAACCTGTGAATTCATGAAATGTAGGCAAATCAGAGTTCAGGTGTATTAATCCTCTGACTGCAAACGGTTTGATAAGCATGCTATAATGCAGAGCTCTGCTTTCTCTATAGACTATCAAATCTAAATATTTTAGTTTTTGCCATTCATTCTTCCAGATGGTGTTCATGATTAATTTAGTTTGCATCTGTTATTCATTTTTAATGTTCATGATTATACCTCTTGGAACTGCAGTGAACCCATCATCAATATACTACAAGTATATTAATTCAGGAATGTTAGTATGGTGTTTAGAGATGATTTGCTTTTCAAAGAAGTTTAAAAAATATTCTAGAAATTTGATAAACGTGACAAGGACGCGATCACTGTTGAAAGTAAGTTAGAATTAATTAAGTAAGCATTAAGTTCTATATATTTTTTATATCCATTATATATTATAAATAAATTCTATTCCCTATAATTTAAATAATTACTTGTACATTTACATATTTTTTAATTCTTTTGTCATGATTGGTAAATCCATAATGAAATATATAACTTAAGTTTGATGAAATTTTTACTACAATATTATTTTTAAAAAAAATAATAATAACAGACTCTCTGCTAAGTACCATGTATAGAAACTGCCTTTAGCCTCTTGCTTTAATATAAATATGTTTAAATAAAGAAACGTTAATTACCATACCATTCAGAAGAAAATATAATTTGGTTGTTTTTCACATTAAGAATTCAATTCATACTCACTGATAATTCAATCTACCAACATACGTTTGACAACTATTGATGACTAACACATTTGTCATCAAATAGGAAAAGTGGCAGAACTTTGAGGTAAAATAAATACTTCAATAAATTATTGATAACTGAAAAATAATTTTGTAATCTCATATTCAATTATGTAAGCAAATTACAATCATATACACCATAAAATATGTGTACGATAATTAAAAGTAAATATTATTTGTTTGTAATTATTCCAATTTGATTTTATGACTTTCAAAGTTCCTTGTATTTTTTTTTATACTTTCACAACAGTATATCCACATGTATAGAGATACTCTAAATGTTCATATCATCATTATGCACCTCTGAATTTGTTTTTACAAACTTATTTTATTAAAGTAGTTAATTATTTAGATAAATTATACAAAGAGGAATAAATAAATTATAAAATTATTCCTAGAGAATAATTACAAAATTAATAGCATAAAAAAGCCTTAGATGAAGCTCAATATAGTAGTAATAGAAAAGTAAAAGATAAACATTCCTTTTTAGATCTTTTACATTTTTATATAAATTTATTCTTAAACATTATATCATAAGCTCATCATATACTACTAATCAAATAAATCAGTAATATTCTTTCAAATTAAAAAAAAATCAGTTCTTCTTGAGGCACTATTCAATAGATGTGCCTTAAAAATGCTTATGTGACAGCCAATCAGATGTAATAATGACTGCACATGGAACTCCTAATTCAAAAACATGAGCCAGAAATATGAAAAAAAAAATGTAACCACCTTTTTCTCTATTTAAATTTGTATATAAATAAGTGAGACTCAAACATTCCAAACTAAGAGTGTGAATCTTAAAACACCTTCACATTTAATTCACTAAATATTATATATAAATAAACAATGTGAAATCCTTACTACAAAGCAATTTTCAAATCTAATAAAATGATAGTAACAAATGTAAATATACTAAATTTATTATGTGCAAGCAGATGATATAATAATAGCATGAAAGGCTAACATTTCATTATATTTGAAAATTGCTTCATAGTAAAGGAAAAAAAAATTACATTGTTTATTTATATATTATATTTAGTGAATTAAATGTGAATGTGTTTTAAGCTTCATGCTCTTAGTTAAGAATGCTTGACTCTGGCTTATTTATATATAAATTTAAGTAGAGAAGAAGGTGGTCCATCTTTTTCTCATATTTCTGGCTTGTGTTTTTGAGTTGGGAGTTCCAGTGCAGTTATTATTATATCTGATTGGCTATCACATAAGCATTTTAAGGTGCATCTATTGAAGGTTTTAACCTTTCATGTTATTTTATATCATCTGCTTGTGCTAAATAATTTTAATATATTTACATTTGTCACTATCATTTTATTATATTTGAAAATTGCTTCAAATTGAAAGATTTCATGTTGTTTATTTATATATAATATTTACTAAATTAAATGTGAAGGTGTTTTAAGCTTCATGCTCCAAATCTCTTAGTTCGGAATCCTTGAGTCTGGCTTATTTTTATATAAATTTAAGTAGAGAAAAAGGTGGTTTCATCTTTTTCTCATACTTTTGGTTTGTGTTTTTGAATTGGGAGTTCCATGTGCATCCATTATTACATCTGATTGGCTATCACATAATCATTTTCAAGGTGCATCTGTCAAAGGTTTTAGCCTTTCATGATATTATTAATAATTAATATAGTAAACACATTTATTATTATTTCTTTCAATACATATAATCCTAACTTTATTAAAATTTGTCCTATGATATTTTTGAATATTAAATTACATAAACAAGATAAGCCTTGAAAACTAAAGATTGATTTGAGTGGATCTTTTTTTTGTTATGAAATTTGAAAATTTATGGAGACATTATTAAAAAAATTTCTTGGTTTTGGAAAATATACTATTAGTTCATCATTTAATTTTGTAAAGAACGTTCATAATATTAATATTAGTGAAAATGATAGTATTTGTACATATTATATATGTCAGATGTATGGTCCAATTGATAGATTAAAATCTCTAAAAAAATATATTAGATGCTTTGTTATTAAAAAAAGTTAATGTTAATGAAGAAAAATGTATAAATGATGTATTGATAAAATATGTATACTATATTTAATGAAACTTTTTATAAAATGGATTATGGTTGGCCTATGGGTCTTTCAATATTTTCATAAATATGTAGTTTTGTAATATCAAGAAATGAAGATATAATTCTAAATAATAATATACATTACCAAAGTATTAAATATATTACAGGTATGTTGATGATACATTTGTGGAAGTTTAGATGTTATAAATTTATTATTAGATAAAATTAATGGTTTAGAAGATTTAAAATAGAATAAATCATTCTAAAAAAAAACTTCAATTCAATATTTGGATCTTAAAGTTACTCATAATAAAAATAAATTAGATTATTGTGCGGTAAAAAGGATATTGAAAAAAGAGGATATATTTTTTGGGATTTAAATGTGCCAATGTTACATAAATTGTGTGGTTTAAAATCACTTTTGTTGAAGAATAATAAATTATGTAAATATAATTCTGAAAAAATAAGTAATATAAATGCATTTACATGGATTTATTAAGAATTGGATACAATCATAAAGTGATTTATAATTTTGTTAGTAATTTTAATAAAAATTGTAATATTTCAAATGCTAAAGATATTGAAAAAATAAAATAGACTTGGATATGAATACCATTTATCAGTAACCAAGAAGTGAAGCTTATAAAAATATATAAAGTTGTATTTTATACTACTCCTAATTTGGTGCAACAACGAAGTTAGAACACATTTAATCTCATAACTATTTTAAAATCCAGATTTCTACCATATTATTCACAATATAGCACAATAATTAACATATTTATTATATTCTTTCTTTCCTAAGAAATTTTCTGATATGACTTTAATTTTTATTATTTCAGTAGTATATTATCCTTTGGCTTTGATTTCCATTATTTCAAGATTACATTTCTCATAGATGCTTATAACAATATTTCAAATTCCTTTACATAAAATCCCCGCACAATTTATTCCATTGAAGATATTTGATAAGATTAGATGCTCACTATATCTTCATTAGTAATATTTTAAAGAAAATTTAATTTATACTTCAATGTTCCTTACATTTATTAAAAAGAATTGTTTTGACCAGAATTTTCAATCTTAATTTTATAACTATTTTTTCAGGAGAACTCATAATTGCAGAGAGTAGAAGTTATTTTTGTAACTATATTATGTCTATAATCAAATATAAAGTAGAAATAAAATTGGCATTTTTTATTATTATTATTATTATTATTATTATTATTATTATTATTATTATTATTATTATTATTATTATTATTATTATTATTATTATTATTATTATTATTATTATTATTATTATTATTATTATTATTATTATTATTATTATTATTATTATTATTATTATTATTATTATTATTATTATTATTACTACTACTACTACTACTACTACTACTACTACTACTACTACTACTACTACTACTACTACTACTCTTTCAGCTTTTTATTCTTATATAGTCCATTTATTTTAGTATTAAGATTAAATATTTGAAGTATTATAAAATATTACGAAAGTTTGTAATAAAATTAAATATTCAAATATTAAAAACGACTTACTCCAGCTAAGATTAAGATTAATAAAAGTTTGTGGTACAATGATCCAAGTTTACTTATTAAATTATTTAATAAAAGATAAGTGGCAATAAATGTCTGTACCTGAGACATTCTTGTATATGTAGATCGAGCCTTCCAAATTGGACGCGTTGCTTTTAGCATGGTGTGTTGATTCCTTATAAATTGGTAATAATTTTGGCACCGATTGACTTAATAGAGGAGATCAGTGTGCCTATTAACTTTCTAGGACTCCCTTAGTTAGATATACAATATGCACTTTTAAATAATAATTAATAACTTTAGTCAGATGATATATTGAAATAGAATTTGTGGTGTCTCATTGTGCACAAATTTTTATGGAAGACTCTTAGCTTTAATGTGATCTTAGTTTTATTGAATCTATCCGTCAATCATTTTTCTGATCTAACTGTTTACACTTTGACTCCTAATATAAATTTTCAATTGGTTTATTCCATTTTTGTCTGGACATTACTTTTCCACATGCCTCCCTTTCCATGTGTCTTTGAGATATTTTTTTCCGACCTTTATCAACAACAAAATAAAATATAAGGAAATGGATGGAAAATTTTACAAAAAAAATATTTTAATAAAAATGAATAGACCAAATTTTTCTTAAAGATTTATGAGTGAATATAAGAATGAATTTATTTAATAGCCATATAAAATAATACCCTCACAAAACCCTATCGAATGGTATTATGTATGACGTATAAAACCTAAGATTTTCTGTATAATTAAAATTATATAAATCACACACATGTACATGCACACACATATAAATATTAATAATTAGCAATGTAATTATCGTTACTTTAATTAAGAGTAAATTGACTTGATAATCTTTTGAAACTTAAAGAACTATCTTTCCATATAACTAAATGTTAATCAATCGCTAGAATTAGCAAGTTAACATTTTATTTGATATCAACTTTCACTTTTAAAATATCATTGGTTCAATTTTATTTTTATTAGGTTCCTAATTAACTGCTTTAATGTTTTATAATGCCGCAAGACAATCACCAGCAATTTTGAAAAAAATATAAACATACTTTTATTTATACGTTTTACCGTTAAATTGTTTATTTATGTATTACATATAATATTTTTATAACGGGAATTATACTTTTACTTTTATATATGTTGAATTTTAATTATATTTGTGCCTCATTAATTCGGTTTATGTGATAAATTCAAAAATTTGTGTTGAACTGTAACTGTTGTATTTATTCTAAGTGAAACCACGCCAATCTATGTCTAAATATTTTTATATAGCTTAATTGCAATGTATGTAATTATTTCAATGTAAATGTATATATGCCTAATAACTGATGATGCGATTTTAAAACAAATATTTTATACATTATATAAGATGCAATATTTTAATTTATTAATAATATTCTTTTATTTATCTTTCAATATTGTACTTATTGTCATTCGGGTAAATATCAATCTATAATTCAATCTTGAACATAACTTTCTCGCGTATATATATATATATATATATAAGAAAGTATAACTGTGAAATAGCAAGGAAAGCTGTGGAAGAAAATAAAAGTCTCAAGAATGTTAAACAACATTTTGGTATTGGTAGGAAATTTATATCTGCAATAAGAAAAAAAGATGGAATTATTACTAATAAGAGAGATGACATCATGAACTTGGTAGAAGATTTTTATCAAGAATTATATAGTAATAAAGAACAAGTACCTCCTATATCTATTACATCTTCCGAATTGCCCAGAATTTTAAATGAAGAAGTGAGACATGCAATTAAATGTATGAAGAAAGGAAAGGCTCCAGGAAACGATGGAATTATAATTGATATATTAAAAGAAGGAGGTGAAAAAATAGAAACAATTTTAGCTAAGTTATATAGCAAATGTCTAAATGATAAAGATGTACCGGAAGATTGGAAGAATGCAGTAATAATATTAATATTTAAAAAAGGTGATAAAGAAGATATTAGAAATTACAGACCTATCAGCCTTTTATCAGTTTTAAATAAAATTTTTACCAAGATAATTACAACTCGTCTACAGAGAACTTTGGATTTTCACCAACCAAGAGAACAAGCCGGATTTAAAAGTGGTTTTAGTACAATAGATCATATCCAGGTATTGAGAGAAGTCATAGAAAGGACAAATGAATATGAGTTGTCATTATGTTTTGGATTTGTAGATTATGAAAAGGCATTGATTCTACACACATTTCTTCAGTGATTTAAGCATTGGATCATCAAGGTATAGATTCAGCATATTTTCATATTTTAAATAATATTTATAAAAATGCAACAGCAACAATTAGGTTACATAATGATACTGGAAAAATCAACATTGAGAAAGGTGTAAGGCAAGGTGACTCCATATCTCCAAAACGTTTTACAGCAGTGCTGCAAGAAATATTTTGTGGATTAAAATGGGAAACTAAAAGAATGAAAGTAAATGGAGATTATTTAAGTCATTTAGATTTTGCAGATGATGTAATTGTTTTTGCAAATAATGCTTCAGAGCTTCAGGAAATGTTGCAGGAGTTAGCAGATGAAAGTAGAAAAGTAGGACTAAAGATAAATGTTAAAAAGACTAAAGTAATGTTTAATCGATTTGCTCAAAATATGAAAATAAAAATTGATTATGAAGAATTAGAAGAAGTTAACAGTTACAAATACCTAGGTCAGATTATTAATACAGATGGAAACATAATGGAGGAAATTAATCATAGAATTAAACTTGGTTGGAGTGCTTTTGGTAGAAATAACTTGATACTAAAAGGAAATATGCCTATGTGTTTGAAAAGAATGGTTTTTAACAAGTGTGTTTTACCAGTTCTTACTTATGGATGTGAGACTTGGACACTTAATAGAAGAGCAATATAGAGACTTCAGACCACTCAAAAGAGTATGGAAAAATGTATGTGGGGAGTAACAGGAAGAGATCGAAAATGCAATGTATGGGTAAGACAACAAACATGTGTTATAGACCTTATTGAAAAAATTAAAAGATTGAAATGGAGTTGGGCTGGACATATTGCTAGAAGAAATGATAATAGATGGACAATTGAAAATTTAAACTGGATTCCAAGAGATTGTAAAAGACCCAGAAAGAGACTACATGTGAGATGGATGGATGAAATAAGAAAGTGTGCAGGGGTGTTGTGGAGAAGGGAGGCTAAAGATCGGAGAAGATGGATTAAACTTGGAGAGACATTCATCCTGCAGTGGATTGATAATGGTTGATGATATATATATATATATATATATATATATATCAACCATATATCACAGCTGATATATATATATATATATATATATATATATATATATATAGTTATCAGCGTGAAAATGTATGCATAAAAATTAATTTATAAATATAGCATTTCTTTTTGTTTTGCATAATTTATGCATTGGTAAAATAATTTATTCTAATGTACACTACTATACATATATATTATTTTGCTTGCATTAAATCCGTCATTTGCAAGATTCGAATAATAAAAATAAAAAGGTGATTTTAGTATTTTTTAAAGTGAAGCTATAATAAATCAGAATCAAAAATAATAATAATGTCAATTTACTATATTTATTATCTAATAAGCATATGTAATCAGCAAAGCTGCCTTAATGAAATATTTAGTGCAAAATAAATGACTTGTTTATATGTTGGAAGCGATTAAAAACAAGTTACACTGCATTTGTAATTAATTATTAAAATAACAAATGAGCCTTTTTATTAACTGAAGTATAAAAATGTATATGATATATTGATTTTTTCTAACTTATTAATATATAAAAATATTTATATATAAATTATTTTTTTAATAAAAGATGGTATTGATCTTAATAATTACATTCACTTATGTTGAGTCTCTGATATGTGTGTATCATAAATACGATGACATGACGAAGACTATGTTTAAAAAAAAACAAGTAATGCATTAAAAATTAATAACACTAATTA
Source organism: Epiperipatus broadwayi (assembly GCA_028023455.1). Lineage (NCBI taxonomy): Eukaryota > Metazoa > Onychophora > Udeonychophora > Euonychophora > Peripatidae > Epiperipatus > Epiperipatus broadwayi. Next base: position 185,477 of record JAQFVV010012426.1, on the reverse strand, counting down.
ATTTGGGTAGATGAAATTTGATTTTTGTTGCCACGGTATTAAAACTATATTTTCCTCAGCATCTCACATTCATAATAATATCCTATGTGTATAAAATGCAAGAGTATTTTTAATCTATCATAAAGATTTTAAAATTCAAAATATTTAAAGGAAGTGCAATCTTATAATCATAAGTATTGAAAATCATTTCACAAAGAGTACGTCTTCATTGCTTATCATTATCTATTTAACATAAATTTAAACTATATATTATATAAGGAATGTGCTAATAGCTCTAAACAAGCTTTTACAATAAATGCGGCAAGAGAAAGTATTTAAAATCTCTATTTAGAATTATCCCTATCCACAAACCGTTTTCGAATTAATGGTTCTACTCACTGAATTGTTAGGATATTCAGACACTAGAATTAAAATACAAACTGAAAACCAGCATTTAACTATTAAGTAGAAAATCTAAAAATGATCAGACATTCATATGTCTTCAAATCCAGCTTTGTATCTCAAATAGCCATATGATACTGAACTAAATTCAAATACACCATATACTAATAGCCTTGGCAATATAAAAATACCAAAAACGTTTAAAACAAACTATAATAGTAAAGAAAACTAAGTCATATAGCATGTGACTTAATAAGCTTGCATTAGAATTGTACTATAATGAGCATGGAACTCAACAAACTTTTACAATAAATGCTGCAACTGAAAGCATTTAAAACCTTTATCTAGAATTATACCTATAGCCAAACCAGTTTTGGGCTAATGGCTCTCCTCAGTGAGGTACTAGAACATTCAAGCACTTGATTTAAAATATATATTCAATCCCAGCATTTATCTAATATAAAACAAATAAGTAGAAATTTTGAAATTATATTACATTATATTACACTTGTAATACAAGCTTATTAACTTATGTGGTGTATGACTTGGTTGTCCCACTATTATATTTTGATATAAAAGTTTTTGACAATGTTATGTTGCTAAGGCTATTGATGTATGGTGTATATGAATTTAGTTCAGTAACATACAACTATTTTAATAAGATGGCTGGATTTGAATATATATATATATATATATATATAATGAAGCAGTTGGACCTGAGTTTGATCCTAGCTTCATGGCATCTAGCCATAAGCCCAATTCAAACCCCTAGTACAAACCTTAAATTTCTGATGCAGTGGGGCTTTATACGTTCAATCCATGCTAATTTCCATAAAGGAAACTTATTTTATAAATGTGTATTAACATTAATTCTTTCAGATTTAAATTGATCAATTCTATTAATAAATTCATGATAAAATTATTCATGAATTTATATATATTACAACTGCGTGGATTGTGCGTATATATTTGTAAATATTTAAATATATATAATTGTTTGAAAGTTTCATTGTGTCAGGAATATTTGTTTTTACTTTTAAATAATTCGTTAAATTTTAATGATTAAAAGCTACATTCTTTCAATAAGCTTTCAGATTTTCCCTTTCCAAAAACAACAGTTAAAATTTTATTAATTGAAAAAAAAGATAAGAATTTCCTAAATAAAATCATTCTCTGATTTTAAGAATTCATTTTCTAATTAGAAAATGAAGTTAAGTTAATGAGTTTGAAAGCCTTATCGAAGGAATGTATCTAAAAACAACTATAATGAAAGAAGCGCTAGCCTGAAGACATCAGAGGACAGTATATATAGCTCTGAAAAGTTTGGAGAAGAGAGTAGCCATCTTTATTGCAGAAAAGTGCCAGTAAATTATGTGTTGTTCAAAATCATGAATTCAAAAAGTGTTCCTATCATGGTAAGGGGCTAAACATCAGGAATCTGGCTATTGTTCCTGAAGTCCCCTAAAAATCTTCAATGGTGCTGCTGAATCTTTTCCGGACCAATCATGCTGCTAAATTAGTGAAAATTCATTAAAATACTGTTCAAGTTATCGACGAAATGGTGTCTACATTTTTACCAACCTGGATGTATAAACTAAGGAAACCATCCCCGGAAGAAATAGATAATATATTTCCATAAAGAACCTTAAACTATCTGGCCTGTTTCCGAACTTTACTTTAACTCCCTTTAAGATATCTTCTCATTTATAAATGTAATAATCTGTGTAACACCTTTTATTTATGCTATTTTAAATTAGTAATTATCTCAACTTCTAGTCTTTAATTTTAACTTTCCTTTCTCATGATGGCAGTTCATTTATTTTATTATGTATATTTATTGAGTAAATTTATTAATGTTGTTATTTTTAATTATATGCCAATAATCTTTCGACTAGATGAGCTCATTTGTTCAACTTGCCTCATGCAAATAATATAATATTAATTCTAATAGTAGTTCTCGCCTATTAGAACTAGATTTATATTGCGTAATATTCATTGGCATATAATAAGGACCACCACTCATCTTAAAATTATAAACTTTGTTTAAGGACTAGAATTAATTAATTTAATCTTTATTTAAAATTCAAACAAAACAAATTATTATTATTAAATATTTTCTAAACACACTTGATTTTTTAGTTCTTAATTCTTGTATGATTATTTTAATGTTAATACTCGCTGTCTGTGTTGGCAACCTGAACATATACATATGATTCGATTTAAAATTATTTTAGTCAGTTTATTATCAGATATTAATGTCAGTTCAAGGGTCTCTGCTCCTCACCAACTATTGAGCTAGTTTCTTGGCACATAGCACTGTGCTGTCGATTTAGATTTCTACTAATCTGAGCTGCTGAGTTGGGATTGAATTCAGTTTTGGTTCAGCTGAGTTTGGATCCGACTTACGGTTTAGGTGGTGGGGTTTTTGACTGGACAATATATATATATGAAAAATTCACATTTTCTATTCAATAATTAAGTATTAGATAAATGTTGAGTTTGAGTTTATATTTTAATCTAGTGTCTGAATGACCTAACACCTCAATGGGGAAATCCATTAGTTCAAATCTGATTTGGTTGTGGCATTTATTGTGGATATGACTTAGTTTTTCTAACTATTATAGTTATTTTTGACGATGATATATTGCTAAGACTATTAATATATGGTAGATCTAAATTTCGTTCAGTACCATATAGATACTTAGTTTAAACAACTCAATTTATGGACATGTAGATGTCTGAAAAACAATAATTCAGATTTTGTAATTAATATAATTAGATAAATGTTGGGTTTGTATTTGTGTTTTAAATATAGTGTCTGAATGACATAGCATCTTACTGATAAGAGCCATTAGCTCAAATCTGGTTTGTTTATGGCATTTATTGTAAAATCTTGTTTACAGCTATGAAAACACCTATTAAATTATATTAGTAATGCAAGTTTATTAAATCACATGATATATGACATAGTTGTTTTTGACAATGATATATTGCTAAGACTATTAATATATGGTAGATCTGAATTTCATTCAGTACCATATAGCTACTTAGGTTAAATAACTCAATATATAGACATGTAAATATATGAAAAATTCAGATTTTCTAATTAATAATTAAGTAGTAGATATATGCTGGGCTTTAATTTATATTTTATATCTAGTTCTGAATGTCCTAATGCCTCATGAGGAGAGCCATTAGCTTGAAACTGGCATTTGTTGTAAAAGCATTTTTAGAGTTATTAGCATGCTCATTATATTACATTTGTAATACAAGCTTATTAAATAATGTGATGTATGTCTTAGTTTCATTTGGTATAACCTTATCTATCTATCTATCTATCTATCTATCTATCTATCTATCTATCTATCTATCTATCTATCTATCTATCTATCTATCTATCTATCTATCTATCTATCTATCTATCTATCTATCTATCTATCTATCTATCTATCTATCTATCTATCTATCTATCTATCTATCTATCTATCTATCTATCTATCTATCTATCTATCTATCTATCTATCTATCTATCTATCTATCTATCTATCTATCTATCTATCTATCTATCTATCTATCTATCTATCTATCTATCTATCTATCTATCTATCTATCTATCTATCTATCTATCTATCTATCTATCTATCTATCTATCCATCCACCCTTCTATCTATGTATTTAATATGTTTGGGACTATCTATTTATCTATCTATTAATTTACTTTCTCATTTACCTGCCTATTAAAACTTTACACACACAACAACACATATATATTATGCCCTGCAATCAGGATGATGACCCATAGAAACCATTACAAGACCAATAATTAGGCTATAGTTTTATTTTCTTTAGGTATAATTTCATAATTTTATTATTTAAAATTAACTTTAATTTACATCAGAAATTATGAGACCCAAATATTCCATTAATCCTACTGAATTTTACTATTTGTGACATTTTTCTTTTTCTCACATGTCAACATAAAATATATGATAAAATGATTATTACTTATCACAAAGTAACAAATTTAACTTCATTAGAAAGTGCCGATTTCATATAAGAATATATTATTTTATAAAGAAAACTTTAGTATTAATATTAATTAAGAGCTTGTTTGAACTATTGTTACGCTCTCTGTATTTCATTTTTGTAAATACAAGCTTATAAAAGCCATGTTCTATATGACTTGCTTTCTTGATTATATATATATATATATATATATATATATATATAAATATAGTCATATATATATATATATATATATATATATATATACATAAATACATTCACATTATATATATATATATATATATATATATATAATGTGAATGTATTTAACTCCTAAGTTGTTATTTTCGTTTAGATCTCATTGCTAGTTTACTAGGCCAAAATGCTATTTACAGTTTTTGGACATAGCATGTGCCATCTCTTTGGTCAATTTTGATCACAATTTCTTCATTTTAGGCTTATTTTATAGAAAATTCAAAATTTAAAATTGTAATTTTAAAAATGACCACATATAACATTATATTATGAAAAAAAAAACAATTTTCTTTGCTGGATATTAGTGCTCAGACCAGTCTCTTTTCTCTGATTGAATGACTGCCATATCAGGAATTGTGCTGTAGGCATTTCTAAATGACAAAGTCAAAAACTAAACTAAGATGTTCTACATGTTTGTAATTGATTTTGAAGTAAATATGTATATTTATTGTAATTTTTTACATTCATAAATAAAATTTTACATTGCTTTATCGAAATATGATTCGGAAAATTTTAAATTTTACAAAAAAAAAAGTTTGCAAAATTAACAGCATTTCAAGATTAGTTGTTGCCATCTAACAATTGTAATTTGAATAATAATCATTTGTAAAGAAATCAAAATAAAATATTTTACACATTCATATTTTGAAGTAAATAATTATATCTATCGTAATTTTTTTACATTCATAAATAAGATTTTGCATTACTTTATCAAAATATAAAGTTTGATTCAGAAAATTTTTAATATTACAAGAAAAATATGTTTGGAGAAATGATCAGTAATCAAAACAATTATTGCTACTGACCATAATTAGGCATTTCTAAATAACAAATTCAGAACTGAAAATGAAATGTGGTAAGCTTTTATATTTTGAAGTAAATAATTAATTATATCGTAATTATTTACATGCATAAATAAGATTTTACATTACTTTATCAATATATATATATATTGAAGCAGTATATTGATAAAGAGATCGTAATCATACTATATATATATATATAAATCAAACTATATATATATATATAGTTTGATTTGTAATTATTGTAATAGATTTCTAACTATAAGATGATTCCATTGACTCATTGTAAATCAAAAGATTTTGTGAGTACTAATGTGTAATAGAAATTGCGTACTTATTCAATGAAGTATTGAATAGTTTCACATTCTTAGATCTACCCACTTCAGCTTCACCTATTCATATAGAAAGTAGGTTGAAGTAAAGAGGCATTCCCCTCTTTCCTTCCAAACCATAAGCTTGTGGTTAAGACCTATAGATGTCCCTACCTTCACATTTTCACACACATATTCTTGAAGTTTATATCCTTAGTAAATAGTGTGATTTGGAAAATTTTTAATACTCCAAGAAAAATAAGCTTGGAGAAATGATCGCTAATCAATTGGTCGATTGCTAATGACCATAATTTATATTGGTGTTTCTAAATGAAAAAGTCATTAATGAAAATAAAATGTGATATGCTTTCATATTTTGAAGTAAATAATTATATCTATCGTAATTTTTTACATTCATAAATAAGATTTTATATTAATTTATCAAAATATAAGTTTGATTTGAAAAATTTAAATATTACAAGAAAATTGATCTTGGGAAAATAATAGCTCTTAAGAAAAACGACACTAAAGATTGGTTGAAATATAATTTTTTGTTTTAACACTGGCTATTTTTAAACATTTTTCTTATATTTTTCTTTAGTTATTAACATTATTTTTAATTTTTCATGAATTTAAACAATTTCAATCTAAAATTATTCAATTTTAGAAGCTAAATTAAAAAAATTCTGTGTATTTTAGATTAATATTTTAACAATAGAAACCAACTAAAAATGAACCGATGAATAATGTTGTTCTCATACTTAAGTTGTGGACCAATACAAAAATTAGACAGATATTAAATAATTTGAAGGATTAAGTTAAAGGTTAAGAAACATGCTTAATTATTCCTGTTTATTTTTCTATATAAAAATTATTTCAGATGCTATAAAAAAATTTAACATACTTTAGGGCATAAATGAAGTTAATTTCAAAAATAAGCTAATTGGAAGTGATTAAAAATATAAATAGATGTCCAAAAAATCTTTTGATCAGATAAAAACGATGTTAAAATTTTATAATAGTCTATTTTAATAAAGTGAAAAAAGTCTTAAAAATGAATATGTTGTTAGTATATAATCAGTTGTGATGATAAAATTAAAAAGGAAACATGCATTTAATTTTATATCATATTTTTTTGAGAAAAAATGTTAGATGATAATATCGAAGCATCCAAATGAAAATACAATCGAATTGGACTGCTTTTTGACTAACATGAAATAGGTATTTTAAGAAAAAAACAATAGTTAGAGTTGATAGTTATAATCTTCAAAAAGCACTCCTATAAGTTCAAATTTAGGACACACAAATTATTTTAAAATATAAAATTTTAACGCATTTTAAATGTAAACACAATTAATAAGAATATACTGATACAATATTAAAAATTCAAATAAAGATAACTGGCACATAAAAGCAACAATTTATCTGTAATATTTTTCTGACATAAAACAAGAAATGAAAAAAAAAAAATGAAATTGTTAAAAATAATTCATAGTTAGTTGTTTTTATATATAAAATTAAAAAGAATATAAAAGTGTTATAAGAAATATAATTTTCATTTGGCATAATGACAATAGAAAAGAATAAAAATTTCGAAAGAGTAAAGCACCATCTTGGTATTGGAAAAAAGGTTGTTTCTTAAATAAGAAGAAAGTACAAAATATTACAGAAAGTAAAAATTACACCATAAAATAAGTGAAAGATTAATGTAAAATGTAGAAATAAGCTAAAGAAAAAAAACTCTTAAAACTGTAACACAACATCTCACTCTTATTACTTCTCATATTACTTACAACAAATCTTAATTGCACTGCATAAAAAAATACATTACACATGCGCATCCAAATTATACGTTTATTTTTTACTCATTAAAGTTTTTGAAAATCTGTAATTCTTTAGGCAATATACTTTTACCCATGAAAAATATTTCGGATGTTATGATGTTAATACACATAAACACGCAAATATATGTTTGAATTTTAATTCATATAATATCTAAATTACTCGTATAACAGTCGTGCAAAATCACTATTACTAAATGGCATACAATTAATTCGCACTTATCGATAATAATTAGTTGATGTTGTCTTATTTGCCGTATAAATGAAGCTTAACAAGATGATTATTTGGAAATTTTCAATATGATTTTAGTGACTGCGTTTATAACGCCACGGAAATTTCCTAATATAAATACATCTAAAACTCTCATTTAACCACATATGAAACATTTGGCGCGAAAACAACATAAATAACTTTCAAGATATCCTTTATCCCGAAATGCTTCTTTTGTGGAACACATGGTAATCACAAGGCTTAGTCGTTTATTTGCTTTTATCTCTATCAAATAATTGCAATTTAAATTCCAAATCTGAAATTTTCTGCATTCATTTCTTTGACAACAGCTGTTTTAAATAAATAATTCAATGTTTATTATTCATCTGTTGTTAGCTAGAAATTATAAAATTCTGATTCCAGTGGTAAATTTTAAACTCAATTAAAACTTAATACATCTGTTGTTATAATTAGATGATAAAGAAGTTTAAATGTAGTCGTCACTACTTCATCTTATAATATTTATATAAATTCACAAAAAAATTTCTTTAAATTATCAAAACTGAGTCTACCAGTATTTATTTATCTATTTAAATAAGTACAGAATTAAATCGTAATTTCTGGCAATAATTAAGTAATTTATTTGAATAAGTTAAATAAAGGAAATCATGTAATTACAGTATTACAGAAATACGTTCAATTATATTATGGAAGTATTCGTCAATTATTTAAAAAATAAGAAAATTGTTTTATACTTGAATCGACCATTATCACATGATTTCAAATAATCATATTTTTGAAGTTTGTCTCAGTCTATTATTTTCAATGTTAATAAAAATTGTAATTTCAACTTTTTTATTAATACAACCCTTTTAAATGATGAATTATCTTATTTTTATTATAAAAAAAAAAAAAAAAAAAAAACAAGTTTTTTTTTTCAATGTATAGAAAACTGAAGCAATCATTGCACCATTTTTTTTTTTTTTTTTTCACACGTTTATCTATTATTGATCCTCCTCTAAGTATTTTATCAATATGACATCTTAGTTCTGTTTTAATGAAACTTTTTGTATGCACATTATTTTGAACTTGCAATACTCTTTTGATTATCAGACCAATAGTTTTCAACTATTAAATGAGTTACCTCATTGAAAATATGAAAGTTTATATAAACTTTTATATTTGCAAGAAATTTATCTTGAATATGTAAAAAATAAAAATATGGTATAGATGCATCATTTTTATTCAATCTTTGATATTTTGTTTTATTAAATTAATGTTTTTTTTTTTTTTTTAACTATTAAACTCAAATAAAAATATTGAAAAATAATTTTCTATCATGACTAACAAATTCACAATAAATTTTAAATTATCCCTTCCATGTTAAAAAAAAATATTACAATGCACAACATATTGCCTTTACTATTGTTTTATGTAGAGTGAAATAAAACATATTTTCTTTTTTTCCTCATGTATCATATAATCAGCCGGGACACGAACCTGCTAATCTGGGACAACTGCTTGTAAAGCAGACATCGCTGACCTCTTGACCACTAATGCTTGACTAAAACATTTTATTTTTATGCATAAAATGACTGTATTTAAATTGTTTTGATTATTCAACAGTTGTGATTATGAAAGTGATATTATAAAATATCATGTTATAAATAAAGCTGATAGACATTGGTTATAGTAAAAAAAAATACATCACAATTTTGTTTACTAAAAATATGTACATCTTTTATTTAAAGGAAACAAAATATATATTAAAAAATCTTGTCCATTTTTTTTTTTTTTTGGTTTTAAGGGTTCCAGTTAAATTTATATTTATGGCTTTATATTTTCATGGATTTATCATAAAGCAAAGAAAGTAAATTGCAAGTTCATTTCCATGCAAATAAGCTAACAATATTTTAACATTAATATTGCCAAAGAAACTATCAATTATCACTGATAGTCCCAAAATTAAACACTTTTTACACTAGTATCCATTAATAGCTACTTTGTATTTATGAATACACAGCAGCCACTCATTTCTGAGTTGTGTATTCGAATTCCAAAAAAAAAAAAAAATGCTGTTAAAATGATTTTATTGCAATAACTATATAGATCAATATGTAATCAAAAAATATGTCCATATATTCAAAAATGCGACTCCATTTAATATTTGATATTTTACAATTATTTCTTATCATTTTTTCTACATAAAACTTTTTAACCGGATTACTTAAAAATAATATATAATTGTAGTTTTCCATTATATTATACTGTCTTGCATATCTTTCCAGTGAAAATAGTCAACATCGCACTTCTTTAAAATTACTTTCTAATAATCCTACACATAAAGATTATATTCACAAAAACAAACATGCTTAAAATTATCATAAATATTTTTTTTATAATGTCTTGCATATTTTATTTATTTTACATATTCAATCCAATCATGGTATGATTTTTTTTTAAAAAATCAAATCTATAATATTACATCCAGTAAGTTGAATAACGTTTTATAAAACTGTCATTACATTTTTAATATTTTATGGTAATAGTTATATGTAACTTTCTAATGATATATATTGCTTCTAGTCTCAATTCCTTGCAATAAAATAGATAAAATAACTCTCTGCAGTTATTATATATGTGTGATAAAATACTCTATATACTATTAATTTATTAAAAGTATCAGAAAAAGCATTGGAGTCTGGGTTTACATAATCATTTAAGTCCAATATTCTGCTTATATAACTATCAAGCTATTTAAATATACTATATTCTCAAATTGATAATGATCAAAGGTGAAATATATTGATAATTTATCTTTTATTCACTGACTTATATCTTGGATTTCTTTAAAAGTAATTATTAATAATAATAAGTATTAATAATAAGTAAATTCTATATATTGTTGATCTGGAATATATACTACAATTATCAGTATAATATAAATCCAAAGTCCAAAAAGATAAACATTGTATAATTGCTTTTAATGAATTTAAACTGAAAATTAGACCATTAACTTACATTTTAATTGATTATTGGTAGAAAAAATGAAAACTTTGTTGGAGTAATAAATAATGGTTGATCCTCATTTTTAATTGTAAATTCATCAGAATTTTTATCTGTGTTAACAATATTTTTTCTCATCCCATCTTATGGAATTTATATAATACTAAAAAAGTTTGATGGACACTGATTTACTTTCAAACACTATCATAAACATTTTCATTTAACTAGATATTTTAAGTAGAACATGCTAATGACTTTCCATAAAAATTACTGCAATGTTAAACATTATTTTTAGTTTTAAAAATTGGAACAATAGAAACATTCTTAGGATCGCAGAAAATAAGTACTTGTGTCTATATATTATTAATAATTTCCAATGCGTTTGAAACTTACATATTCCCATGATACTTTTAATGTTTTCAAAATATTTCTTTTTTATCTACACCTTTTTTATTTTCAAGATAAAAAAGATTATTTTAAATTCAATCACGTGGACATGTTGTTCTACTCTAAATCAGTAGATAAAATGGATGAATCATTAATTTATTGATTTTGATCTGTGTGATGTTATGGTATTTCTTCTACTTTAAATCACTCTGCTTGCCAACTTTTATAGTTATTTTTTCCACTTTTTGTGTTCATTTAATGCTAAAAAAGTTAATTAATGTAACTGACATATTTATTTTAAAAATTCTAAAAAAAAATCAGTATTTTCTAATTCCTCCTAACAATGCATTAATTTACATCAGCTTAAGATTGTTATCAATCTTAAAAATTTAATTTATTAAGATTTTTTTTAATAATACTATAAACCAACAGGATATAGTCATTTATCTGAAAGATACAAACACTTTTTTTTAAAAAATATTGCTACATATATTTGAGACATAATTCAAGATCATAATGGTCTATGTGTATGTATGTGACAAATGTTAAACCACATCATTTAAGCTGACCGTATGAATGTTTGGTAATAAACAATATCTAAGAAACAACTCACAAACTTTGAAATCATTGTTAGCATAGTTGTAAAAATAGTTTTCTAGATTGCAATTAAAAATAACTAGAAAGTCACAATGTTATTATATAAACTTAAGAAAGGCAATTATTAGCCAGGAAACATACAATTCTGATAGCATTTTTTAATGCACTTTAAATTTCCATATAGCTTTACTAAAAGTAATATATATTAAGGCTACAACCTTAAAAACTATGCACAGGAATAAATGGCAGTAGGGACCTCTGCAAATTATTAACACAAGATTTATCTAAAAGACAAGAGTGGCCTTGTCTTTTAAATAAATATTGTGTTAAAGATTTGCAGAGGTCCTATTGTCGTTTTTTTAGGCGCATAGTTTTTTATGGTTGTAGCCTTAATATATATTACGTTAAGTAGCAAGTATGCACTTTATAAATTATAATTATTATTACTTTACTAAATAATTTATAGACTATAATTAAAAATGAAAAAAAAAACATCTATGTATTATATCAATTTAATACAAACAATTATGCAATATATTTGGAATTTATTTTGACTTTAAACAAGTAGTTCTAACGAATTTATCTTGGTGATAAATATCATACTGCATTTGTTACTTTAACATTTAATGAATCTCCATTTATTTCCATATTCTATATTTGTTTTTATCAATCTGTTATGTGCAAGAATATCTAGATGTTGATGTAAAAATATTATTTGAATATTTTCTCAGTATATGTGTACATATATTGAAAAGGATCACATACTTATAGAATTTATTCTAATTTAAAACCACTTCCTATGAAATACATAAAAGTGATAACATTACAAAAAGGTTTTAGTTAATCATAAGATATATGACTAAAATGTTGTTAACCTAACCAATAAAATGTTGGGCATCTCAATACTGGTTACTAAATTGATACATCACTTGCTCACCAACATGCATTAGCCAGTGTGGTGAGTTTATTGGCTTTTTACTTATGAGTTTAAGATCAATAAACACCATGGACTTTATTCTCAGTTACCTGACAAGGCAGAATGAATGTTTGGGTAAATGATAAATATTTTCCCAATAGATATATACAATAATGACAGACAAAAATAAATCATGGTGCTTATTCCCAGGAAGCTGTAAAGTCACAAAACAAGGCAGCTGGTGGTGGCTGAAAGCAGAGGGTGCTAAATCTCCTGATTGTGGACCCAGGCTGCCACTTCATGATGCCTGTTTATTTAGGTACTTACAACTGCAGATCACTTTCAAGTGAAGGAAGATTGCAATAATTAGAAGAACTGTCTTATATTAAATGGGACATTATTGGACTTTGTGAAGTTATAAGAAAAGTTGAAAAGACAATTGATTTAAATAGTGGACATGTACTCTACTATAAAGACATAAATATTGGAAATACATGTGGAATATGATTCATTATAAATAAAAAGTGGAAGAACAACATTTTGGAGATTAATGGTGTATGGATCAAAGTGGCAAGATTATTTATACAACTTAATCACAGATACCAAATGCAGATAATTCAGGTTTATGTCCCATCAAGTTCTCATAGTGATGAAGTAGTAAAATATTTTTATATGGATGTAAAAAAGGCTTTTAATCAGAATAAAAAAAAAAAAAACATTTTAAAATTATTATGGGAGACTTTAATGCTAGAATTGGTAAACAAATAAAAGAAGAAAGTGCTGTAGGTAATTTTGGTTATGGTAATAGAAATAAGAAAGGTCATAGACTTGAAGAGTTTGCAAAAAAATAAAATAAAACTTTATATTATGAATTCTTTTTTTTAGAAAAATGTTAAAAGGAAATGGACATGGAATCATCCAAATGAAGGTACAGTAAAATTGGATTATACTTTGACTAAAAGAAAATACATATTTCAAGATTGTAATGTTATTAGAAATTTAATACATGAAATGATCATTGATTAGTAAAATGAAAAATATGTGTTAATGGAAATGTGGAGAGACAAAAATTATTAAGGAAAACAATATTTACTGTTGATATTCATAATCTTCAGAAACACTATAATAAATTTAAATTACATCTTACATTTGAATGTAATTAATAAGAAAATAACTGATACACATTTAAACACTGCAACAAAGATACTTGGTAGAAAAAAGCAGCATTTGACCAATACAATTTTTACTGAGACTAAAGAATATATGAAGAAAAGAGGTAATATGAATATATACAAAAATGATGCATAAAAAGAATTGAATACATTAAGTTCTGTAAAATGGTCCAGAAAAGAGTTGTACATGATATAAAAAAGTATAACTGTGAACTAGTAAGGAAAGTTAATCAAGTAAATAAAATCTCAAGAGGAAAACAACATTTTGGTATTGCTATGTAATTTATATCTGCAATAAGGAAAAAATATGGAACTATTACTAATAAGAGAGATGGCATCATGAAATGGGTAGAAGACTTCTATCAAAAATTATATAGCACTAAAGAACAAGTACCTCCTACATCTAATATATCTTCCAAATTGCCCAGAATTTTAAAGTAATATGTGGAATATGCAATTAAATTCATGAAGAAAGGAGGGGTTCCAGGTAATGATGGAATTATAATTGATAGATTAAAAGAAAAAGGTGAAGAAATAAAAAAAATTTGGCAAAGTTATATACCAAATGTCTAAATGATAAAGAAGTTACAGATGATTGAAAAAAATGCAGTATTAATATTAATATTTAATAAAGGTGACAAAGAAGATATTAGAAATTACAGACCTATCAGCCTTTTTTTCAGTTTTATACATTTTTTTTTTTACCAATTACAACTCATCTACAGAGAACATTGGATTTCCACTAACCAAGACAACAAGATGGATTTAAAAGTGGTTTAGTACAGTAGATCATATCCAGGTATTGAGAGAAGTTACAGTAAGGACAAATAAATATGAGTTGCCATTATGCTTTGGATTTGTAGATTATGAAAAGGCATTTGAATCTATAAACATTTCTTGAGTGATTACAGCATTGGATCAGCAAGGTATAGATCCAGCATATTGTCATATTTAAAAAAAAAAATATTTATCAAAGTTCTACAGCAACAATTAAATTACTTATTGATACTAGGAAAGTCAACATTGAGAAGGGGGTAAGACAGGGTGACCCCATATCGCCAAACTTTTTACAGCAGTGATGCAAGAAGAAATTTGAGGATTAAAATGGGAACCAAAGAAGTGAAAGGAAATGTAGATTATTTAAGTCATTTAGATTTTACCGAAGATGTATTTTTTTTTTTTTTTGCAAATAATGCTTTTGACCTGCAGATAATGTTGCAGGAGTTATAACATGAAAGCAAGAAACTAGGACTAAGGTTAAATGTTAAATAGTCTAAAGTAGTGTCCAATGGATTTTCTCAAAATATGAAAATAAAGATTGATTATGATGAGTTAGAAGAAGTGAACAGCTACATATATATTAGTCATATTATTAATACAGATGGAGAAATAATGCAATAAATTAATCATAGAGTTAAACATGGTTGACATGCTTTTGCTAAAAATAACTTGATACTAAATGGAAATATGCTTATGTGTTTGAAATGGTTTTAATATATGTATTTTACCAGTTTTTAGTTATGGATCTGAGACTTGGACACTTAATAGAAGAGCAATACAAAGACTTCAGACCAGTCAAAGAAGTATAGAAAGATGTTTGTTAGGAGTACCAAAAAGAAATCGAAAATGCAATATATGGGTAAGAGAACAAACAGGTCTTATTGAACTCACTGAAAAAATTAAAAGACCGAAATAGAATTGGGCTGGAAATATTTCTAAAAGAGATGATAAAATATGGACATTGAGATCTTAAACTGGAATAAAAGATATTGTAAAAAGATACAGAAAAAGACCAAATGTGAGATGGACAGATAAAATCAGAAAGTGTGGAAGAGTGATGTGGAAAAGAGAAATTAAAGATCGGAGAAAATGGTTTGAACTTGGAGAGACCTTTATCCTGCAGTGGATATATATATATATATATATATATATATATATATATATATATATATATATATATATATATATATATATATATATATATATATATATATATATATATATATATCACATTAGCAGAGCTTAAATTATGTGAAAAGAAAGCAGAAATAAACTACAGTAAATTGTGAATAAATTATTATTTTTTGTGTCAGCAAATGTAATAGAATGGACCCTATCTATTCTCTCAGCCTATAGTTTTATGTTTTGATTTACTAATACTATTGTAAATTCAGAGGGTAATAATATTTGAGCCAATGTAAATACAACAAAATTAATGGTTAGTGTATATCGAATTAAATAAAAGTGAAATCTAAATCTGACTTTTAACAATATTAGCGTTAATAATCAAAATAAGGCAATAATTGGAAATATCAAATCAGCTACCCTAAAGTACATAGAATTGAAAAGAAACTTCATTCCAAGCAAAAAAAAATAATTGCCTTTTTATGTCAGCAAACCATTGTAAATTTTAAGCTGCATTGACTGATTAATACAACATGGGGTCATATTTCTTTTCAGATACCTTCATTGTTATTTGTGAAGAATTTATGCTTGATTAAAAGTTTTCTATATATCATAAGAAATATTGCACATAAAGATAAATAGACACAAAGTTAGAATTATTCCATATATTTAAGTATAAATAAATAACACTGATAAAAAGGCGGATAAGTCTGTAATTTATAATATCTTTTTATCACCTTTTTTAAATATTAATACTGCATTCTTCTAATAATCTGGTATATCTTTATCATTTAGACATTTGGTATATAACTTTGTATTCTATTTCTTCACCTGCTTCTTTTAATATATTAATGATAATTCCATCATTACCTGTATCCTTTCCTTACTTCATAAATTTAAATACGTCTCACTTCTTCATTTAAAATTTTAGGCAATTCAGAAGATATAATATATATATATATATATATATATATATATATATATATATATATATATATATATATATATATATATATATATATATATATATATATATATATATATATATATATATATATATATATATATGACTTACTTTTTCTTTATTACTATATAATTCTTGCTAGAAGTCTTCTATAAATTTCATGATGTGACTTGTTTTTAGTAATAATTCCATCTTTTTTTTTTATTATTGCAGATATAAATTTCCTACCAATAACAAAATGTTGCTTTATGCATTTGATACTTCATTCTTCTACATTTTATCTTGCTAGTTTAGTGTTATTCTTTCTTATTTGTCTTTCAAGTCTTTTCTGCATCCTTTTATAAAATTCGAGATATTCAATCCTTTTTTATGCATCATTTTTGTATGTCTTCATATTCCTTCTTTTCTTCATAAATTCTCTAGCCTTTGTGAAATTTTTATTGGTAATTGCTGATTTTTTCTACCAGCTATATTTGTTGAATTTTTAAAAGTGTATCAATTATTTTCATATTAATTTAATTCAAATCTGAATCATGTTCAAAATTTACTAATACTTGAAACTGATTTGTAAGATCTAATTTCAATTCATTAGAATGTTTCTGAAGAATAGGAATATTAACTATAATTATTGTTTTTCTTAATAATATTTGTCTCTCTAGTTTTGCAGTAACATGTATCTTATGTCCTACTAACTGAAGATTACTTTGTGTGTTAAATGTATCAAGAATATTACAATGTTGAAATATGAATTTTATGTTAACCAAAATATAATCCAATTCTGCTGTATTTTCATTTGGTTACTTCTATGTTCATTTCCGTACAACTCATCTACCAAGGACATTGCATTTCCACCGACCAAGAGAACAAGCTGGATTTAAAGTGGTGTTAGTACCATAGTCATATCCATGTATTAAAATAAGTTATAGAAAAAAAAATTAATATGATCTGTCATTATGTTTTGGATTTGTACATTATGAAATGGCATTTGATTCTATAAATAATTTTGTCCACTGACTAAAGCATTAGATCATCAAACTATAATTCCAAGATATTGTTATATTTTAAAGAATATTTATAAAAAATGCAACATCAACAATTAGAATAAATAATGATACTAGCAAAGTCAACATTGAGAAGAGTTTAGGGTGACTCCATATCTCCAAAAAATTTTACAGGAGTTCTGCAAAAAATAGTTTGTGCATTAAAAACAGAAGCTAAAGAAATGAAAGTAAATGGATATCATTTAATTCATTTAGATTTTGAAGATGATGTAGTTGTTCCTCCAACTAAAGCTTTAGAGCTTCAGGAAATGTTGCAGGAGTTGTTAGATGAAAGTAGAAAAGCAGGAATAAAGATAAATGTTAAAAATAGTCAACTAATGTTTGATGGATTTTCTCAAAATATGAAAATAAAGATTGATTATGATGAGTTAAAAGAAGTTAACAGCTACAGATATCTTGGTCAGATTATTAATGTTGATGAAAACATAATGGTTGAAATTAATCATAAAGTTAAACTCATTCACAGTTCTTTTGGTTGAAATAACTTGGTACTAAAAGGAAATATGCCTATGTGATTGAAAAGGAAGGTTTTTAATAAATGTGTTTTACCTGTTCTTACTTTTGGATCTGAAGCTTGGACACTTAATAGAAGAGCAATGCAGAAACTTCAAACCAATCAAAGAAGTATAGAGAGAAGAATGTTGGGAGTAACCAGAACTTGAAAATGCAATATAATGGTAAGGAAACAAAGAGGTGTTACTGATCTCATTAAAAAAACAACAGACCAATGTTGAGTGGCCTGGTTATATTTCTAGAAAAGATGATAATAGATCGGCCATTGAAATCTTAATCTGGATCATAAAAGATTGTAAAAGACCCAGAAAGGGTTCACATGTGAGATGGATGGAAAAAATATGAAATGTATGTAGGGATGATGTAGAGAAGATAAGCTAAAGATGGGAGAAGATGGATTGAACTTGGAGAGACTTTGATACTACAGTGAATTGATAATGGTTGTTGATGATGGTGAAATAAATAAGAAATATATTAATATTAATATAAGTTTAAAATTATATAAGCACTATGAATGATCAATAGTACAGTCAACATCAAAGTTATCACTACAGATATATTGACAATTGTAAACTAAAATGATTTCTACTAAATTATTAAAGTACTGAACAAATGATAAAACTAGTATGTTCTATATAATTACCTTAGTATGTATAGTTAAGCAAGAATAATTTATAGTGCATTACATATATTTGTGTATTTATATTATTTATATTTTTATATTGGAGTTAGAATTATCACACTCGTTTTTGAGTGATTACTGTTTTGTATATATTATTTTAAATTACTGCCTTTTTATTTTTTTTACTTTTCATAATGTATCATTTTCATTTAGGTTTAAAATAATATGGAGACCGGAAATGATTAAATAATTTAGAACAAGTTTTAAAATTGAATTTCACTGCAAGAGTAAATTGTTTTTGTTGTTATTGTTATTTATTAGTTTTAAATAAAACTTATAAATATTTCTTTTTAAATTATTCCTTTTTTATACAAATATCTTGCTGTCTTGATTCAACATTAACTATTAATTTCGTTCAAAAAAATCCTCTTTTCACACGTATATAATCAATATTTCACAACAAGTGGTGATCGCAGATAAGTCTTTATTTATTTTGGCCTGCACTAACGACTTGTATAAAATATTTTCTTTCGTTAAAGTATTTAAGAGCCATTTATCTTCATTTAATCTCTAAAATGAAAAATTGTAACTTTTAATACAAAATGAGCCCAATTTAGAAATTAAATTTATTTTATTTTTATCTACATAATTAAGAAATAAAAAGAAATTGCAAATAGTTTTATAAACCAACGATTTTCATAAAACATAAATGAGAAAAAATAAATTATATTTAATTCACATTAAAAAAGAATTTTTTCTTTAAAGCTTTGATTAACGTCGTGGTAGCTGATTTTATTTCAATTTTATTATACTCGTATGAAAAAAAATTTTTCCAGTCAATTTATTAAGAAGAGAATTGATATTTTATTTTATTTTTACACCAATATATAAATGAATACACTTAAAATTTACATTTCCCCCACGTTACCTTGAAACATAACAGTAAAAAAAAAAAGATAAAAAAAAAATTATCTGAAAAAAGTAAATAATTTCCCAAGATGCCTTTTATGGTGAAGCAATACTTATTAAATTGCTGTAATTTACAATACGTTATACATGGTATTATTATCTGTTCACCATTTATTCATATCGAATTCCTATAGTTTGATCTAAAGTTATTAAAATACTTGCAGTCATATTTTTACACAATCCATTTTTATTAATAATATTTTATTAGGCTAGATATTACTACTTTATATATTCCTTAATACTAATAAAAATCAAAACAGGAAACCATTAATTCAACTTTGTCTCTCTATTTCCAAAAGTATTACTTTTATAGAAGTACTTAAACCTTCCATTTTACCATACAATATTAAAACACTTGAGTAAAAATATGGGAACAATTTGAGTGATTCTTACAATACATTTCATAACGAAGGAGCATTTTTAGCTGAAATCTCACAATCTTATAAGTATGTCTTGATTAATGGTTTAATATTTAATATTTCCAAATCACTACAATTTGATGTACAATTAGTGAAATCATGTGTGATAAAATAAAAGTTTTAAGTAAATTAAAAAGGATAATACATATAGAAAAAGTGATATAAATTTTGATTAAGGATAATCCTAAATAAAAACAACAACAAAGATGTAATAATTATAAATTGGTACAAAGTTTGCAACACGTTATGAATAAAATAATTTTGCAGGTTGGAGTGGGCCAGAGCTTTTTCCGACCTCGTTTCTGAAGATGGACACCAGAAAAGCTTTTGTGACTGACCAGTAGGATAGACCAAGAACAACTTATAACCAATGGCTGAGCTCATTCTTTCACACAAAAAACTATGCATAGTAATCTACAAGCTTCGTGAACTCACTAAACTTACCAGTACGTTAAGATTAACTATTCCTGATTGTGACAAATTAAGTGTTTGCAAACAATTAAAAAAAATAAACTTAAAAGAATCCCAGTAAAGACTTTAAATTTTATTTTTCAAGAGACTCTTGTTTACCTAAGAACTATAATTGTTGAACTGTTTTTTTTTATTAATTGATTCATATCTGCATTAGCATGTGTGTAATTGTTCCAATTAATTAATTCATAATGTGTTTTTTTTTAATATGTTAGAATAAAAATATTTATTTGTAATATCAAATTTTAATTTGTACATTATTGATTATTATTATTAAATTTATTAATATCAGTCTAGCAAGATTTGAAAATATAATTTACCTTTGCCAATATGTGTTGAATAAGCTCCATGAATAATAAAATCTAGAAAAAAAACTCTAGTTATGGTAAAATATGATACCAATTCTTTTAAAAACATTTTTTTTTAATTTTTGAGACATGATGCAATGGATTTCAGTGGAATATTATATGAATGCTGGCACCCTTATAAAAGAAATAAAAGCTGATTCCATCAATAGCATAAATCATAACAATTACTAGGTAGAGTTGATCAGGAAATATAGTTATGTTTTTAGAAATAGGAATAAAACTTTCTTCTTTTTCCATAACTTGATCAACTCACACATTTTATATGTAACGGACCTATTCAGAAGGCATAAAGGCATCAATATATATATATATATATACATATATATATATATATATATTATATATATATATATATATATATATATATATATATATATATATATATATATATATATATATATATATATATATATATAAGATTTATGAATAAATCCACTATGGCTACTATGGATGTGAAAGAATTATATGGATCTATTAATAGAAAATTATCCATTTAAATAGTGCATGAAAAACTTTTGAGGACACATTGCCCTTCTGATAGAGTTAAATTTATTGTTGCTTTTCTTTCTTGGCTTGATTTGCACATTTTTACAATCTTTGAAAACAAGTGGTATACTATGAAAGATGGATGGCAAATGGGCTTACGTGTCAGTGGCATTTTATCTAATGTCTATTTAAATGAATTTGAGAGCTCTATAATACCGAAATATTACAATTCCACTCTTGATTTGACATATATTCGGTATGTGGATGATATATTTATTATTTCCTCTATGGATAATATTTTACATATACGAGAAAAACTTCAAAGTTTATCTAATTTATCACTTAGCATTTTATGAAAATAACAATAAAGAAATCAAATATATTGAACTTTCATTATCAAGAAAAAATAACTGTATAGATTACAAGATGATAATTAAGCCTTTTGAAATTAGAAGCTGTATTCACCCTAAATCTAACTCACCTGCATCACATAAATTTGCTGGTTTAAATTCTTTCTTATTTAGAAATTTGCATCTTTGTAAATATGAAGCAGACAGAAAAGAAAATCTGAATAATTTTATTTAAGATTTGATGAAAGCAGACTTTAAACTTTGGTCTATTAAAAATTATATTTCTAAATTCCATAATAAAATAAATAGTGTTGTACCATGTGTTCAACTTCCTAGAATTAATATTCCTTACATTTCCAAAATATCTAACAAATTAACTAAAGCATTATTCAATAAGTTTAAAATTGGATTTAGAACAACTGAAAATATCATATTGATCATTAATTCACCCCACATGTAGTTTATTCCATTTCATGTCCTCAAGAAAAATATATTGCTGTATATTATGGTGAAACTAAAGCTACTGTTAATACTGGGCTTGCTCAACACATGTACACTCACAAGAGAGCTCTGAAGAACAACAATATCTTCTGTATTTTTGGAGCATTCCATGAAATCTGGACAAAATTTTATTCCTTCCAATCCTGTAATTTTATGCACTGAATCAAATGATCATAAGAGAAAAATAAAAGAAGCATTCTATATTAATGGAAATATTAATGCTATAAATAGAAAAGACACTTGCTTTGATATATCGAAGAAATGGTCCATGTAACACATGCTAATTTTATATATCTTTGTACATATTTTATTATGTATTTTAAGAAAGCTATGATTATGAGGCATGGATCCTCGAAAATGTTTAGCTTATTTTTATTATATTTATTTATAACTTCTCTTTTTTAACTTCATTTTTAAGTTAATATTTTTTATATATAACATTTGTTAATACAAGCTTATTAAATTAGGTCATGTGATATCTGTCTTGAATTTTTTTATTGTACTTTTATTTTTTGCTTTCAAGGCCTTGGCAATTTTATATAGCTAAATGTTTTAATATATGATGTATATAAACTTAGTTCAGTCCCATATGGCTATTCAAGTTAGATAGCTGGATTGGAAGACATATAGATGTGTGAATATTTTAGATTTTCTACTGAATAGCTAGTTATACATTAAATAAAGCACTAGGCTCTTCCTTAATCTAATGCTTGAATATCCTAGCCTTTCACTGATGACACGAGTAGCAGTAATTGGTCTGAGATTGGAGATATACTGCAAAGCTTGTTAAGAGCTTATTTTGTGAGTTATATATATAACATTTGCAAATACAAGCTCATTAAATTATGTCATGTTATATCTGACTTGATTTTTTTTTTCTAATTTTATTTTTTGCTTTAAGGCTTTGGTGATTTTATGTTGCTAAAATTTTTAATATATGGTGATAGCTGTATAGAAGACATATGGATGTCTTAAAATTTCAGAATTTCTACTTAATAGTTATACAATAGATAAAGTACTTTGATTCCCCTGGTATTTTTAATCTAATGTTGAATATCCTATCACCAAACTGACAATGTAAATAGCAGAAACCTATCTGGTGTTGGAGATATTCTATAAAGCTTTTTAAAAGCTTATTTTGTGAGCTCTATATATAACTCATACACATGACCACACACTAGTGAACAAGATAAACCTTCAAATTTATATTTCCTGTTGAACCAAAACTCACAAGTCAGTAGAGATAATCTATTTCCATATATATATATATATATATATATATATATATATATATATATATATATATATATATATATATATATATATATATATATATATATATATATATATATAAAAAAAAAAACACTTCAACCACAATATCAATCCAAAATATGGTAAATAAATATTTTAAATATACTTTATTCAGAAGCACTTTCAACTAGTTTAGTAATCATTGTCAACTATTCAAATTTCCAAAATAACATTACAACAATACATCATATAAACATTTTTTTTCACAATTCATCAATTTTATAATTCCCACAATTCAGTAATCTTAACATTCACTGCTTGTCTATTAATCAAATGTTTATATTTATTAATAAATAAATCTTTTCTAATTGTACATTTATTATGGTTTCTTTCAATTCCCATAATTTTAACATTATTAAAATCAAAATTAAATCCATAATTACAAATTCTATTATGATCAAATAATAGATGTCAGAATATTACCATTTTTATCAGAAATTGAAGTTTGAACATGCTTTAATAACAAAATATGTTCATTAGTTCTTTTTTTAACATTTAGTGAGACTCTCCAATATAACTCATACCACATTTACAAATCCATCTATATAATATACAATTTTGATGAAAAAAAACATCTTTATAGTGTTAGAATTATTCAATAGTCTATTTAAATGAAATGGAGTATAAAAAGCAATCTCATATACATCATTATATATTTTTATATATTTCACCTGTTTATTATTAATAAATAGAACAGCTGTCCAAACATTTTTATTTTCTGATAATTCATAATCAAACGTAAAATATTTTTATTAAAATTTATAATAGTATTATACACCATATTATAATTATATCCAATATTTAACAAGTCATTAATAAATTTACTCAAATAAAAAATTCTATCAAATAAATATTTACAAAGCTTTTCATTCCTAAACAAAAAAAAGATTTCAAAGCTTATAATTTATGTGATATTGTAACCAATGAATCACATGGAATATATCCACTTTTTTCAATGTCCTTAACAACCATACAATAATATAATTTACCATTATTTCTATCAATTCTTAAATCCAAATAATTAATTGACATATTCTCTTTCATTGACCTATTCCAATTTAATCCTTCCAATTTATTTAATACAACATATAACCAATCAATAATACTAGCTCTTCTACATATAAACACAACATAAACATATCTACAATAAACCTTAATATCCTGACAAAATGTATATTCATTATTTAACAATAGGGAGGACAAATAATGTATATTAAACAGTCTAAATTGAAATCAACCACAAATATGAACAAATCATTTTTAGCAGCTAAACTTTAAATTTTCCTTTGTAAACTTAAGTTCTACTCATTTTAATCCATTATGACTTTATAATGTTTAATCAAATATTAAATTATTAATTATTTTAGTACTTAAAATCTAGAAATAAACAGGAAACAATATTTTCAAATGTAGACCAAGTCACAGCTAGTATATGTAAATAATCATTTTACATTTGTTTCACAATTTGGTAAAATGGCTAAGACATTGATATCGATAGTATTCATGTTGTATCATTCCTATATTTAAAAAAAACAATGATGCAATTTTAATCATTGTATTAACATATGCTACTTTAATTATAATCTATCCAAAAATGTAAGAATTGAAAATAAAATATTAAACCTTATATACTTAAAAAATTACTATGTCTGTATAACTTAAAGTTAAGCAAAAGTTTTTTTTTTTTTTTTTGTTTATGTTGGAATATTTTTTGCAAATCTATTACTTTTAATTATAGCAGTTTTAATTATTTTTTCTTCATGTGTTTAAGTCATATTTCCTTTAAATAAGATAATTATTTTTTTTTACATTATTTTCATTTATTAAGACATTTTTGAAGTATAAAACTAGTAAATGTACAACATTAAACAGAATTTATAAAGTATAAGTAAAAGTGATGGATATAATAATGAAAAAATAGCACACATTCGATGTGGGGCTTATGTTCAAAAAGAAGAAATCATTTATTAGTAAAGTAAAAAAAAGACAAAAATATTTTTTCTCATAATAGCATGTGTTCTGACATGGCAAAATTTGATTTAACCATGTTAAAGAAAAACAAAATTATAGAAAAAAAATGTAAATGACAAAATATATTTGAAATAGCGTTGTACTATATTGAAGAAAAAAAAACAACAACTTAAAACATCTCTGATTAGTTTCACTAAAAATCTGAAACAAAAAATTCAACCCATTCACTACTGAACCAGAAGACTTATTACATATCATATGTGGATGTGGACATAAAAAACATCACACTAATTAAAGACGTCTAATAACAACACTGTTGTTTTGTTTTGCTAGACATTAAAATAAATATTGAAGGAAAAGTTTGAAACTGAGTGATTCTTGTAAGTTATTATATATATATATATATATATATATATATATATATATATATATATATATATATATGTGTGTGTGTGTGCGTGTGTGTGTGTGCACGTGTGTGTGTGTGTTTATGTGTGTATGTTTGTAATAATATTATAATTTGATGTGTGTACTTTCTCAGATCAATATACGTAATTATACAATTGAATATTTATAAGTATAGTAATCATATATATTTTAAAAAAAATATCCACTTAGTAGTGCTATCGACTATACTTGTAGTCTTTGTCAACTAACAATTTGAAAGGCTAACTTTCTCACAGTTCCATGATCTTAACATTTACTGCTTGACTGTTAATTAAGTCATGTTTGTATTTGTATATTCTCATAGCTTCATTTATGTTTCTTTTGTTATTATTTTTTTAAATTTGCAATGTTTTAACATTGTTGTAATTGAAGTTAAAACCATGACTACATGAATTTTTATGGTCGTGAAAAATGGATGCTGAAACATTATTATCTACTTTACAAATTGATTCAATTTGTGAACTCTTTTCAAAAACAGCAACTGCTCTTTAGTTCTTTTTTCCAATGTACATCTTGATTCACCTATATATACACTACCAAACCTCCATAACCATCTATAAAATGATACATGTTTTATTTATGAATGAGGTTTTATCATTAGAATTATTTATTAATTTATTTAATGTAGAAGATGTGTAAAATGCAATATCACATACACCTTTATAA
Organism: Epiperipatus broadwayi; assembly: GCA_028023455.1. NCBI lineage: Eukaryota > Metazoa > Onychophora > Udeonychophora > Euonychophora > Peripatidae > Epiperipatus > Epiperipatus broadwayi. The sequence continues at coordinate 158,568 of JAQFVV010012426.1, read as the reverse complement.
ATCTTTTTTATAAAATTTACTTGATCATTCAAAATGTATGGTATTGATACCCATATTTTTTATTAGCAGGATGATCAATATTATTATTAAAATATTTATTCTTATATCTAATATTAAAATCTTTAATGACATTATATATATGATTATAATTGTAACCTACATTTAACAACTCATTCGAATATATTTCAATATATTTGCCTTTATCCAATAAATATTTGCAAAAACAATTATTTCTAAATAAGAAAGATTTCAAACCTGCTATTTTATGTGACATTGGCATTCTTGATTAATATGGTTTTATATTCTTTGTAAAAGTTATTTCTAAAGTAAGATTTTTCTTGCTTTACTTGGAATTAGTATTGCCAAATTCGAACATATTCGTTTAAGAATGGCGACTATAATCTAGATTTTAATAAATGAAAATTGAAGATAAATTGATTCCTTAGTTATAAAAGAGTTATGCAATGTTATTATTAATTTTATTGAAAACTGTATTAATAAAAAAAAGGAGATAACTTCAATGGAAATCCAATAGCAGATAATTTCCCTCAATATAGTATGAATGTGTACTTTAAGAATAATGAAAAATTTAAAATGTTATAATGTGTTAAATGTTGGTAATTCTAAATATGATTTGTCATAAAATTTGATAATATTCTAAATCAAAGAAAAAAAAAATATATTTTTTTTTTCAGAATAACTTGTTTTTGAATGAAAAACAATGGTGAATAAAATAAAGACCACCGAAATTATTAGAGTTTTATAAAAAATAAATTAAAACATATTAGTGTAGAAAGTATGAACGTAAGTCAAACTAAATATACAATTTTAATAGTTAAATCTTATTCTAAAAAAAAAAATCCTTACGTCATTTACAATATCAATGGGCGACATGGGTATTATTAATTATCTAATTGATAAAGTAAGCGGTATAACCGTTACGATGTAGACTATCATTTATAGATAAAAAAACTTAATCTTAATATCTCAGTACATAATAAATATGGAGAGTTTATGAGCAAATATGGCTACCTTACTATCGACATAAGAATTTTATCACAATCAAAAAAATGTAACCCTAGATTTTGGCATACACTGTTTGAATGGTGATTATATTTCTTCAGAAAAAGGTGAGACAAATGCTAACTAAGCTAACTCTTTTTTTTTTTTTTTACAAAATACCGAAAATTTATATAACATTTGTTTGAACTCAGCTTCATTTGTTAAAACAAATTTCGAAAGTCAAGATTAATTGTAAATGTAAATTTACACTTTTCAATTTTGTATGAAGTAGTACCTCCCATACTCTGTTCTGACAGTTGATAAATTTTATCACAGCTTAAGATAGTTATCAGTAAATGAAAAGTTATGATCTTCGGTGTATTATTTATACATCTTACCACTCATTTTAAAACTAAACAGTGGTTGGAGTGTAAATATCAGAAGTGAAACATTTTACTCACATTTTATTTATTTATTAATTATATTTAAAATCCTATATCAGAGAGCAGTTACCATTTCAAAAGTTATTTCACCTTGACAATTTTGTAAAAGAATTGTGCCTTTTATTATAACAAAACGCTTATAAACATAAATGCTGATGTCATAAGCACCCCCACCGCGCACATATATAAAGAGTTTTAGCGATATTTCAGATAAGTGTGCTGTCTAGTCGTCATAATTTAGAATTCATTGAATGATTTTCGAAATAGATATTAATTTCCTTTCAACATTCTTCTTTTTGATTGATTACCTAAAAAATACGTCAACGAAACATTTGTTACCCTACGTCCTAACGATTTTTTTTCTTTTTTACATAATAAAACGTAGCATGATTAATCATAGATGCGATTGAAATAAATGTATTCACTCATTCGATAGAAATATATATATATATATATATACTGACAATTTTAAAATTTTAATTAATAAAAATTACAAGATATTATTTATACAACACTGATACACATTCATGAAAATATGTAATAATAACAGAAAGTTAATAGTGATTTATAAACATATAAATTATCCGCAATAGATAAAATGGTGGAATTTATATTGATAGACTCGTTTAAATAATCAAAACAACCATTTTTAAATGCTTACCTTTAATTATATGTCAATCTACTCGTCTGTTTTCTATCTATCTATCTATCTATCTATCTATCTATCTATCTATCTATCTATCTATCTATCTATCTATCTATCTATCTATCTATCTATCTATCTATCTATCTATCTATCTATCTATCTATCTATCTATCTATCTATCTATCTATCTATCTATCTATCTATCTATCTATCTATCTATCTATCTATCTATCTATCTATCTATTATAACTTTTTGGGCTATACCGTGTATTGTTTTCCATTAAACACCGATATTTCGATGGAAAAGCAACCGCCATTATCAAGATTAACTTTGGAAAGAAAAACCGTTAGATCTTAACAAATAACGTGACTGTGTGTGAGATGAGAAATGAGATTCAAGTTCAGCATTCATAATACGAGACTTATCAAACTGTTTATTTCCCTCAGTATTTTTACCTATTAATTTTAAGTTAATAGTGGATAAAATGAGAGGTTTCTACATAGCTGGAATATGTTGTGCTTCATCAGTTCTATTTAAACCAGTAAGTTTCTTTAATATTTCAATTGACTCTCTCATGGTTCTTAAATCAGATCTTTCAAAATTAGCAAGTATTTTTGTATTGTCAAAATTATGTTTGTGACCAGTTTCTAAATAATGGTAAGTAAAAACTGATGTGCTAATTATTTGATGAAAAGCATTTTTATGTTCCTTAATTCTGACATTAATTTGTCTATTAGACTGACCCACATAGCCTCTTGAGGACTGGAAACATGTAATTTCATAAACTCCTTGGTGTTCCAAAAATATTCTGTCTTTAGGTTTATACAACAATCACCATTTTTTTTTGCCAGTAGAAAAAGTGGTCTTTATATTAAAACAAGATAGTCTTCTAGTGATTTTATCAGTAACCTTCCTAATGTAAGGCAAAATTACTCTATTAAAAAAGGAATTATCAATTATATCCACTTTTTTTTTTAGTATTAATGTTAAATAAAGCCCTACATATGATGTTTTTATTATAATTATTAGAAAGCAGAATACTTTTTGTAAGATCTCATGGAATTGATTCTTTAAATTCTTTTCTTGCTTTTATAAATAATGGGCATCCAAATATCAAATTTACTATGGAAGTGAAAACTAACAGATCACTTTCTTTTCTAAATGTTTTAATAGCAAGAAAATTACATTCTCAATATCAGTTTACAGAAAATCCACTCATACAAACAAATATCTTAATTTTAATCCTCATCATTATCCTGCACACATTTTTTCTGTAGCTAAAAATCTTTTCACTAGAGCTTATAAATTATCAGATAAAGAATATCTTTCTCAAGAAATAGAACTTACAAAAAATATTCTGCTTTCTAATAATTATAATAAAAACATCATATGTAGGGCTTTATATAACATTAATACTAAAAAGAAAAAAAGAGAATAGAATTGCTAATTCCTCTTTTAATAGAGTAATTTTGCCTTGCATTAGGGAGGTTACTGATAAAATCAGTAGAAGACTATCTTGTTTTAATATAAAGACCACTTTTTTCTACTGGAAAAAAATAAAATGGTGATTTTTTGTATAAAACTAAAGACAGAGTATTTTTGGAACACCAAGGAGTTTATGAAATTTTGTGTTTCCAGTGTTCAAGAGGCCATGGGGGTCAGTCTAATAGATGAGTTAATGTCAGAATTAAGGAACATAAAAATGCTTTTCATCAAAAAATTAGCTCATCGGTTTTTACTTCCCATTATTTAGAAACTAGTCACAAACCTAATTTTGACAATACAAAAATACTTACTAATTTGGAAAGATATGATTTAAGAACCATGAGAGAGTCAATTGAAATATTAAAGAGACCTACTGGTTTAAATAGAACTGATGAAGCACAACGTATTCCAGCTATGTGGAAACCTCTCATTTTATCCAATATTAACTTAAAATTAATAGGTAAAAATACTGAGGGAAATAAACATTTTGATAAGCCTCTTATTGTGAATGCTGAACCTGAATCTCATTTCTCATCTCACACACAGTCACGTTATTTGTTAAGATCTCACGGTTTTTCTTAAAAAAGTTAACCTTGATAATGTCAGTTGCTATTCCATTGAAATATTGGTGTTTAATGGAAAACAATAGACGGTATGGCCCAAAAAGTTATAATTTATCTATATCATATAACTGTGAAAGCATTAAGTATAATATATATATATAATTATCTCTCTCTCTATCTATCTATCTATCTATCTATATATATATATATATATATATATATATATATATATATATATATATATATATATATATATATATATATATATATATATATATGTGCTACAACTGATGCTGATTCAGCACGAAATGCATATGTTGGAGAATATTTATCTCTTTCAAATGTATGTGTTCATGCCCATTAGCTGTACAAGATTGAAGGCTTAACTGTAGGTAGCTTGAAACTCTGAGTTCTATTCTCTTATAATTACATTAACTTATTATAAAAAAATATATATATATATATATATATATATATATATATATATATATATATATATATACAGTAATGTATTTATATATATATATATATATATATAAAGAACATTACTGTTAACACTAACTGAAATAATTATAGAAAATATACAAACCATCATACAATTACAAATATCCAGTAACGCCCTCTGTTTAAAGATCTATATCTCAATAATAGCAAACCTTAAAATGATACCATTTAAGGTTGTATGCTAAACGATGTTAAATATTGAAATACAGACCTACTCAAACACAGAGCATGAAATTTTAAATAAGCAAACGATCTTAAATTTTGCTAATAAACTAACAAGTTTACAAAGTTATTAAAGACAAACTAAACATTAGATTTTAATCTTTAAATTCCTCCCAAACTATAAATGAAAAGAACATTACTGTTAACACTAACTGAAATAATTATAGAAAATATACAAACCATCATACAATTACAAATATCCAGTAACGCCCTCTGTTTAAAGATCTATATCTCAATAATAGCAAACCTTTAAATGATACCACTTTAAGGTTGTATGCTAAACGATGTTAAATATTGAAATACAGACCTACTCAAACACAGAGCATGAAATTTTAAATAAGCAAACGATCTTAAATTTTGCTAATAAACTAACAAGTTTACAAAGTTATTAAAGACAAACTAAACATTAGATTTTAATCTTTAAATTCCTCCCAAACTATAAATGAAAAGAACATTACTGTTAACACTAACTGAAATAATTATAGAAAATATACAAACCATCATACAATTACAAATATCCAGTAACGCCCTCTGTTTAAAGATCTATATCTCAATAATAGCAAACCTTAAAATGATACCACTTTAAGGTTGTATGCTAAACGATGTTAAATATTGAAATAATTATTTCAGTTAGTGTTAACAGTAATGTTCTTTTCATTTATAGTTTGGGAGGAATTTAAAGATTAAAATCTAATGTTTAGTTTGTCTTTCATAACTTTGTAAACTTGTTAGTTTATTAGCAAAATTTAAGATCGTTTGCTTATTTAAAATTTCATGCTCTGTGTTTGAGTAGGTCTGTATTTCAATATTTAACATCGTTTAGCATACAACCTTAAAGTGGTATCATTTTAAGGTTTGCTATTATTGAGATATAGATCTTTAAACAGAGGGCGTTACTGGATATTTGTAATTGTATGATGGTTTGTATATTTTCTATAATTATTTCAGTTAGTGTTAACAGTAATGTTCTTTTCATTTATAGTTTGGGAGGAATTTAAAGATTAAAATTTAATGTTTAGTTTGTCTTTAATAACTTTGTAAACTTGTTAGTTTATTAGCAAAATTTAAGATCGTTTGCTTATTTAAAATTTCATGCTCTGTGTTTGAGTAGGTCTGTATTTCAATATTTAACATCGTTTAGCATACAACCTTAAAGTGGTATCATTTTAAGGTTTGCTATTATTGAGATATAGATCTTTAAACAGAGGGCGTTACTGGATATTTGTAATTGTATGATGGTTTGTATATTTTCTATAATTATTTCAGTTAGTGTTAACAGTAATGTTCTTTTCATTTATAGTTTGAGAGGAATTTAAAGATTAAAATCTAATGTTTAGTTTGTCTTTCATAACTTTGTAAACTTGTTAGTTTATTAGCAAAATTTAAGATTGTTTGCTTATTTAAAATTTCATGCTCTGTGTTTGAGTAGGTCTGTATTTCAATATTTAACATCGTTTAGCATACAACCTTAAAGTGGTATCATTTTAAGGTTTGCTATTATTGAGATATAGATCTTTAAACAGAGGGTGTTACTGGATATTTGTAATTGTATGATGGTTTGTATATTTTCTATAATTATTTCAGTTAGTGTTAACAGTAATGTTCTTTTCATTTATAGTTTGGGAGGAATTTAAAGATTAAAATCTAATGTTTAGTTTGTCTTTAATAACTTTGTAAACTTGTTAGTTTATTAGCAAAATTTAAGATCGTTTGCTTATTTAAAATTTCATGCTCTGTGTTTGAGTAGGTCTGTATTTCAATATTTAACATCGTTTAGCATACAACCTTAAAGTGGTATCATTTTAAGGTTTGCTATTATTGAGATATAGATCTTTAAACAGAGGGCGTTACTGGATATTTGTAATTGTATGATGGTTTGTATATTTTCTATAATTATTTCAGTTAGTGTTAACAGTAATGTTCTTTTCATTTATAGTTTGGGAGGAATTTAAAGATTAAAATCTAATGTTTAGTTTGTCTTTAATAACTTTGTAAACTTGTTAGTTTATTAGCAAAATTTAAGATCGTTTGCTTATTTAAAATTTCATGCTCTGTGTTTGAGTAGGTCTGTATTTCAATATTTAACATCGTTTAGCATACAACCTTAAAGTGGTATCATTTTAAGGTTTGCTATTATTGAGATATAGATCTTTAAACAGAGGGCGTTACTGGATATTTGTAATTGTATGATGGTTTGTATATTTTCTATAATTATTTCAGTTAGTGTTAACAGTAATGTTCTTTTCATTTATAGCTTGGGAGGAATTTAAAGATTAAAATCTAATGTTTAGTTTGTCTTTAATAACTTTGTAAACTTGTTAGTTTATTAGCAAAATTTAAGATCGTTTGCTTATTTAAAATTTCATGCTCTGTGTTTGAGTAGGTCTGTATTTCAATATTTAACATCGTTTAGCATACAATCTTAAAGTGGTATCATTTTAAGGTTTGCTATTATTGAGATATAGATCTTTAAACAGAGGGCGTTACTGGATATTTGTAATTGTATGATGGTTTGTATATTTTCTATAATTATTTCAGTTAGTGTTAACAGTAATGTTCTTTTCATTTATAGTTTGGGAGGAATTTAAAGATTAAAATCTAATGTTTAGTTTGTCTTTAATAACTTTGTAAACTTGTTAGTTTATTAGCAAAATTTAAGATCGTTTGCTTATTTAAAATTTCATGCTCTGTGTTTGAGTAGGTCTGTATTTCAATATTTAACATCGTTTAGCATACAACCTTAAAGTGGTATCATTTTAAGGTTTGCTATTATTGAGATATAGATCTTTAAACAGAGGGCGTTACTGGATATTTGTAATTGTATGATGGTTTGTATATTATATTATATATATATATATATATATATTATATAATATATATATATATATATATATATCCACAGATGGCGTCCTACCAAAAACACCTATCAAGCGTATTTTCGTTTACATAAACGTCAGAGTAGTTAGTATTCACTATCTCTAACTATAATTCCACTTTCAGATCATGATTACAAGCTATTTGCTATCGTCAGTGAAAGACAGGAATAAAGAAACTAGATCTGAATACAAACTCTGAGCGTTTATGAAACAATTTCTATTCAGCTTGCAAGCGTGAATTTTTTAGACACGTAATGTCTTCAAACTCAGCATAGCAAACCAGATAGCTATATGGGTCTGATCTCAGTTCAGCATCACCACATAGTAGAAGCCTCTGCAATCTATATCATTGCAAGAAAGACCTCAAAGGTACATTTATGATAAACAAAAATGCAAGTTAAAAAACTTGCTAACGCTTGTATTTATGTCCACAGATGGCGTCCTACCAAAAACACCTATCAAGCGTATTTTCGTTTACATAAACGTCAGAGTAGTTAGTATTCACTATCTCTAACTATAATTCCACTTTCAGATCATGATTTCAAGCTATTTGCTATCGTCAGTGAAAGACAGGAATAAAGAAACTAGATCTGAATACAAACTCTGAGCATTTATGAAACAATTTCTATTCAGCTTGCAAGCGTGAATTTTTTAGACACGTAATGTCTTCAAACTCAGCATAGCAAACCAGATAGCTATATGGGTCTGATCTCAGTTCAGCATCACCACATAGTAGAAGCCTCTGCAATCTATATCATTGCAAGAAAGACCTCAAAGGTACATTTATGATAAACAAAAATGCAAGTTAAAAAACTTGCTAACGCTTGTATTTATGTCCACAGATGGCGTCCTACCAAAAACACCTATCAAGCGTATTTTCGTTTACATAAACGTCAGAGTAGTTAGTATTCACTATCTCTAACTATGCTGAGTTTGAAGACATTACGTGTCTAAAAAATTCACGCTTGCAAGCTGAATAGAAATTGTTTCATAAACGCTCAGAGTTTGTATTCAGATCTAGTTTCTTTATTCCTGTCTTTCACTGACGATAGCAAATAGCTTGAAATCATGATCTGAAAGTGGAATGTAAACGAAAATACGCTTGATAGGTGTTTTTGGTAGGACGCCATCTGTGGACATAAATACAAGCGTTAGCAAGTTTTTTAACTTGCATTTTTGTTTATCATATATATATATATATATATATATATCCATTAACTGAGGGATCAAACAATCTATCTACTAACTTATCTATCTATAACAAAAGTATAGGGGATTTCAACTCAGATTTTTAAGCACCCTCCACACTATCACACACATGTAGAAAAGATAAATAATCACCAATATACATATTTCATGCTAAATTAGCACTCATCAGTTGATCCAGATTACCATCTTATATATATATATATATATATATATATATATATATATATATATATATATATATATGAATATATATATATTAATATATATATATATATATATATATATATTAATTCTAATGTTTTCACGGATAAAAGATGTCATATTATTATTACTATTTGCGGGATATTCCGTGTAGTGAAAAAGCTAAATGCTGACGTTTCAGTACAATATCAAGTACCTTCCTCAGAGCGTCCTCTTTCTCAAATCATAAGAATGCATGTAAGATTTAAAATCATTTTTATTGTTTTCTTTCTCCTCATATTTAAATTCTATTGGTATTTAAAATCACCTTCTTTAGTCACTCTAAAATAAACAATTTTATCACCAATAGAATTTAAATATGAGGAGAAAGAAAACGATAAAAACGATTTTAAATCTCACATGCATTCTTATGATTTGAGAAAGAGGACGCTCTGAGGAAGGTACTTGATATTGTACTGAAACGTCAGCATTTAGCTTTTTCACTACACGGAATATCCCGCAAATAGTAATAATAATATGACATATATATATATATATAATTAGTTTCCAACAAGTAACCACCTAAACATTCACAGTAAATATAGCAACCAATATTTCTAACTGCTGTCAAGGCAACCTTCACACCTTTTAATAGCAAGAATGGAAATCCATTCTTAATAATGGTCCATTGAATATATATGGACACTTAAAGATTGCAACTTGACTACAGAGTATGAAATATTGTTACAATGAAGTTTAAATAAACCTCTTTAAACATGATAATATATATATATATATATATATATATATATATAATAAATATATATATATATATATATATATATATATATATATATATATATATATATATATATATATATATATATATATATATATATATATATAATCAGTACTCAGTTTATATTAAGATAGCAAATCTTTATACATTAATGGCCAGGCTTCAATCTACTCCAACTTCCAACTTTTCAGCCATCCATATTATTAAAAATCTGATGATGAAATCCAAATTCCATGCTATAACATGTTTATCTATCCATTTTTATTTTTTTATTAATATTACAAATATTATTAAAGAATTAATTATTTTTCTTTTACTATGGTTTGTCTCTTCATGAAGAATTTTCATATTTTCAAAATTAAATTTAAATTTATATCTATATGTTTTTTTGCGATGAAAGAAAACTGAAGAAGATATTAAATAACCATTATTTTTATTTTTTACATGCTTATATAACAATTCATGTTTCTTCAATCTTTTCTCAATATTGCACCTAGATTCACCTATATATGACAACATACAATCACAAAAAATTTGATATATCATATTACTTTTTTGCTTGACAGGTATGACATCCTTAGAATTATTGACTAATTTATTAATATTGTTTGGAACTTAGAATGAAACATTAAAAAACATTCTTATATAAATCCTTAAAAATTTTTACTTGTGGATTTGAAATAAATGGAATAGATATCCATTTTTTACTATTAATAGCAAAAATAATATAAAATAACTATTTGTGTAAATTGTTAATACAGAGTTTAATATAAATAAATAAAAAAACAAATAATATTTTCAAGCACTTTCAACTCTTATGAGTCCTTATCAAGGCAGTGTAAACAATTTTATTTTTTCCTAGGTGATGAATCTAACATTTTATTGTATTGGTCAGGAACAACTAATCGGAAAGCTGGTAAATTTTGAATTCATAGCACAAGATGAATTTTGTATAATATATGATTTTTTAATCATGCATTTTTTATCATGTGTTTCATTCATTAATATTGTAAAATCCTTTGGCCTACATATGTGGCTTGTACTATTTTGGTGAACATAAAAAGCTGAATAAACTGTATCATCTTCTTTTGCTCTATTATAAGTATATGTATGTTGTTGAAGGTGATATTTAATATTTGTTTTGGTTTCTCCAACGTATATTGCACTACAATTTATTTGTGGGCATCTAATAGAAAATACAACACTTCTTTTATTCTCCTTATTTATTATTTCCTTAGAATTATTTATTAACCTATTAAGATTAGGTGGAGTTTTCCATGCTAATCGAAAATCTTGACTTAAAACTTTTATTATATTTTTATTAATATTCGGAATAAAAGCTAATTAATAGTAAAAAATTAAAGAGGCAATATTTATAAACAGGAATAAAATGCATTTAATAAATCGACAACCTTCTATCATTAAAATACAATATTCATGAAATTTGAATTGATGACGTTTGCTTCCACTTTTGGTTTTTGAAATTAATGGCAATTGAGGCAGGTTAGAAAGTAACTGAAAGTACTTCTGCAGATTTAAGGATTGTTTGTAATTGTTTTTTAAACCATTAAAAATATTATTTCAATTATAATTACAATATTGTTTTTAATTAATGGTTATTTTATTTATTTTACACACACAGATATATATATATATATATATATATATATATATATATATATAATATAAATATCTGTATATATATATATATATTGTGCCGGATGAAAGATTTTTGTTTCATATATCCTGATCATGAGAGCGCCACTAGTCTGAAAATCGGAACTAGACATTTATTTTAAGTGTGGGCAGGATATACGAACATGAATGTGCTGGAATAAACCCAGGGAGAGCAAAAGCTAATGAATATAGTTCAGACAATTGAGAAAACACTGAGACAATTGTCAGCCAAAATACTTATAGGAACTTTTTAAATTTATTAAACATAATAACAAAAAAAAAATGAAACTTGATATACATTTACTTAGCAGATCTTAACATTGAGTGTATACAAGCAGAACTACATTAAATATCCAGGCAGACAAGTTCATTTTCTATCTATAACACAATAATGGCTTATCTCTTCTTGCTAGCGGTTCACCAACCAATTCCCTTTTCCCCATAGAGATTTAGTAAGATGGATGTTTGTGGAGAATAATGAAACAGCGCAGATGAGCTTTTCTTAGTCCAGAAAATAAATGCTGGAACCAAAAATGTCATAATTCTGCAAAACGCTCATAGACAAGTACATTGAAATGAGCCAAGGTTAGTCTCACACAAGAAAGAAACATGAACTACGCAATCTGAATTATAGCGAATAAATCTCTACCAAAAATAAATAAATCATATATCCTAAAAATTGTTAGCCAAAGCCAATTTTGATTTAGTTTAACACCGAAGCAAGCAAACAAACAAAAATAAAAGAAAACTACTAAAGTTGGTCTGAGCATTTAACAAGGGTTAATCATAAAACTGAGAAATTATTAAGCATATAAAATATCACTCGCCCTACACTCTCGAACAAGCAACATTTAAAGATTGAAAATCTTGCTACTAAGATTGTAATGTAAAATAAACAAAAATACATTAATATTTAAATTGATAAATTACACATCATAAATATAATTCCTTTTTAAGATTAAGCTGAGATTTGCGAGAGACTTAATTAGAGATTTAGCCCTGATTTTGATATGGAAAGGTAAGTTACCTCGAGATAATATTAATTTCTGTTGTTCACACAAAGTTCGGTTTATAGAGTCCTTTACAACAGATGTCATTTACTACAGGTTCAGAAGTTTGGAGGCATTATCGGGATCCACTCTGGAGTTGACAGTTAGGTCATGATGGAAGTCACAATTTGGAGCTCTGGAGGTTCATCTTTGGAAAGGCTCTGCCCATCATGTTATGGAAATTCTTCATGGTGTATATTACAGGCATGGCATCTGAATGACTGCTATTATCGTGGCAAATAGAGTTATTGTCGGTCAATGGAAATTCAACTTGGTGATTCCCATGGCACCAATATCAAAAAAATAATTTAGTCACTTTCACAATGCAACAGTTCAATAACAGCTAAAATATGGATCGATCCTCAATAAGAAGAAACTGAATAAGCTGAGCAATAAAAACTGAATGAACATAATAGTCTCTTTGAATCATCCTCTCTAATCAAAAAAAAATAAATTACCCAGCTATTTATGTCCTTTTTTATCTCCCACACAATCTTTTTTTTGCAACTTTCAACAAAGGTAAATCTCTATCTCCCACTCAATCTTAAATAAAAAAAACAATATAATACTGGGCTTAATCTTACAAAAATGATTATTATTTTTATATATAAAAAAAAAAAAAATACAAAACTAAATCTCAGCTTTAAAATACATCAACATTAATTTTTTTTTTAGTTTAAATAAAATACATATAAGAGCACTAATTAAACTTTGTTTGCTTTTAATTATTTTAAAAGAAAACAAGTGTCATAAAAAATATTTTATACTAAAATCAACTTAGAATTAAAGATATAAGATTTCAAAATAAATAAGTATGTGTGCTATTGCACATATAAAACTTGGCTTTTTTTTTCTAATTTACATGATAGAACCCTTGAATCGGATAAAGTATCCAGTTCAACTGCCCCTTCACACCAACAAAAAAAATAAAATCATCTATTTGCTATTTCTTGAATTTTTCAAACTTTAAACCCCAACATTTAAAACTTTTAAATTCCCTCCCTCTGGCTGAACATTTGCCCTGAGATCAATTCCTTAAGTGTACCTCCTATATTTTAGGTGGCTTGCCAAAGGCTTCGTGCATGATAAGATCCATCAACCCCATGCTCATCTTCCAATACAAAGGCATTCAGACCATTTTTCTTTTGTATAGTGAGGGGTCCCTCATATACTGGGAAAAATTTCTTATATTAATGCTGGGTTGGATTGCTGACATGAGGTTTTCATACAAAAACCAAGTCCCCTACCTCGAATCTACATGGTCGTGGATTTCCCCGCTTTATGTGTACTTCAGCCATATGTTTCAACTTTATTCGAGCCTTTCTTTTATACATTTCTTTAACAATCTTGTCCCAATCTACAGGCAAGGGAGCCTTTATCAGCATTTGATAATTCTGTCCAAAATGTAATCTGATGGGGGCAAACCGTGTAGATTCATTCTGTGTCCAATTTATGTAGTTAGTGATGTTTCTCGTCTAATTCACCCATCCATGGTGATTTTCGCTGACATAAAGCTGAAATAAATGGTTTAACTCCCTCGTGACTCTCTCACAGGGATTCAATTGAGGATTACGAATAGATGTTAATACACGCTGATGCCCTGATTCTGAATCCACTTTTTCCAGTGGTGAGATTTAAAGGGTGTCCCATGATCTGTAAGTATCATCTGGGGCCTACCAATCTTAGAAAACTGATGCTCCTGTAAGATCCGTATAGTACTTCATGTATCCACATTTCTTAACAGATATGCAGTTACATTCTTAGAAAATATGTCGTACATTATGATTAAATATCGGTATCGTTTATAGGCAGGTAAAGGCCCATAAAAATATATGGCCAACATTTCATTAGGATTGTGTGCTAAAATAGGCTGCAAGATCCCAGTAAATCTCTTATTTACATATTTAGTTTGTGAACACACGTGACATTTTCCCAAAAACTGATACAACATTTGAATATAAACTTGGCCAGTAAAATACTTCCCTGAGCACATGTTCTACTTTACGTGGTCCATAATGTCCATAAATGCAATGTATATACTCTATATGTTTGTTCCTGAGTGTTTGGGGTATAAGAATTCACCATGAGTCTTGTCTGAGGCAACTCTGTATTGCAATACACCATCTTTTATTCTATAGGCTTCATATTTTTCCAATGTTGCTGTGTCACTGGGGTCTGAAGTTCCTATTCCTTTCTTATATGTCATGATTTGTGCATATTCTGGGCTGGTCTCCTATATTTCAGATAGCCTTAGTAATTGTTGCTCTATGGACTCATCTATGGTCAATGTGAATGCTGCAATACTTAGATTGTTGGGCTAAAGATGATGTGGGGTCAGATCTATGGGATGGTGACTCAAAATATCTGCCACAATATTTTCCATTCTTTTACAATATAGAACTTTATATTGGAATTTGTGTAGCATAAGACTCCAACGTATCAATTGATCATTCGATCAATAACTGCTATTAAGAAATTTCAAGCTTTTATGATCCGTAATTACAACAATCTCTGACCCAAGCAGGAATTGTTTGAATTTACTGAAAGCCCAAACAATGGCCAAAGCTTCCTTTTCTGTCATCGTGTAATTATTTTTCGCCCCTTTTAGCTTGCAGCTACAAAAATACAACACTCTGTGACATTTTTGTTTGTCAATTTGAAATAACACGACTCCAAGCCCTTGCCCACTGCTGTCAGTCTGAACATAAAAAGTTTGTGAAAAGTCAGGGTAGGCTAGAACCACCTGTTCCAAGAACTTGTTTTTAATGTGTTGAAATTCCTGCATCTGTTTGTACTCCCATACCCATTTTTGGTCTTTTGTCAATAACTGAACCAAATTTGCAGCATCTAATGCAAAATTTTCATAGAATTTATGATAAAAATTGCATAATCCCAGAAAAGACTGTACCTGACACCTATTAGTGGGTGTGGGAAAATGTTGCATCACTGTTAGTTTCTCGGGATGAGGTTTAATACCCTATTTCCCAATTACAAAGCCTAAAAATGTAACCTCCTCCTGGACCAGGCAAGTTTTTTGTAAATTGATGGTAATGTTTTTCTGGTAACACACCATTAAGAACATTTTCAAGTGTTCCATATGTTCTTCCATATTTTTAGATGTGATAACTATGTCAGCCATATATATCACAATCAGACTCTGATTTTGTCTGATAATACTTGATCCAAACACTTTAGAAGTCCTGAACCCCTATTGATTAATCCAAAAGGCATACACTTAAACGCATATGTATGCCCTTTATAGTGGAAGGCAGTATATTTGCAGTCAAATGGATGTAGATGGATCTGCCAATAACTGGATGTCAAGTCCAATGTAGAAAAAATGGTTTTCCCTTGAAATTTTGAGAGAAGTTCTGTTATTGTAGGTGGAATGTTTCTTTCAGGAATGGTAATGGCATTTAACCGCCGAGCATCCAAACATATTCTGACAAATCCATCTTTTTTTTTACCACTACTAATGGGTTAACATATGGAGATGTGTGCTTTTCAATAACTCCCCATTCAATCATTTGCTGTATTTGAAGATCTACTTCAGCCTTATATTGAAATGGAATGGGATATGAATGACTCTGGAAATGGCTTTCATCCTTAACTTGAATGTGATGTGCATACCCTTCAATGATCTTAAGCCTATTCGAAAAAACTGAATAGAACTCCCTTAACAGTTCCATTAGAGAGTGTTATTCTTCCATTTCTTTTAACATGAATTGCGACACTTTATTTTGCATTTCCATGGTATCACTCACTTGCTGAACACACTGTACCTGAAGTGGCTTATAACTCTTTAGCCCTTCAAATGGCATCAAAACTTCTTGCAAAGAAATAAACATTTGTCATAATCCAAAACACATTTATGCTTGTACAAAAAAGTCAGTCCCAATTATAACAACTTGTATGAGACCAGGCATTATCAAAAAGACATGGTCTAACTCCATGTTACCCAGATGCAAATGTAACCACACCTGTTTGTTTCAATATTTGCCTTCTTGCCATTGGCCAGTGTCACCTGCATTCTTTATATTGGCAGTGTATACAAACATGGCTGGTCTTTCTTTATTTTCACATAAAACTTACTAGAGAGCAATGACATTTGACTTCCTGAATCAACCAAGTCTTCTGTAATGAAGTCTCCAGTCTTTATACTGACAATTGGGTAAGTCTGTATAACTCCATTCCATGCTGGTTCTTCTTGATCCAACATCACATTAGCTACAGTCCTATGACTTTCTTTACTTTTTTTAATTGGAGCTGATAATTGACTCTTTTGACCTTTTTCTATGAAAATTATCTGATCGCCCTGCATTGTTCTTTTCTCCACTTCTTCTAGGGCCTGACTATGTTCAATTTCATTTAACAGTTTGATCTTGTCTTCAAAGTGAATGTTGCTACTACACAACATGATTTGATGTATATCCCTTGGCATATTGCCCAATACAATTCAGCATATCAGCCTCTCAGACAAAGAGAAAGCTATCAATGACTTCAGCCTTGCTGCTTGTCTGCAGAAAAACTGGGTGTAAGTTTCTCCATTATCCCTAATATATCATTCTTGTGATATATTGATGAAGATGTGATACTGCTTTTCTTCACTCCAAAAAGTGTGCAATAATTTGCATCTGTAATCCCCAAAAGACTGTGGTTTGATCTTTAAGATATGCCACCAATCCTCAGCCATTCCTTGTAAATAGTCGTGTGCAATTGCCACTTGTTCAGTCTCCTTCCAATTATGACATTGAAACATCTCTTGCAGGCTCTCCAAATGCTCTAATGGGCTTTCCCAAATATCAGCCGTAAAAGATTTTATTTGCCAATCTATTTTGGCCATGATGCTAGCTAGTCTATCTTCAGCCTCTTCTCTAACTTTATTTAAATTCCCAATGCAACTTTTGCCTATTTATGAAATTTATTTATTTTTTTAATCTTCAATTGCTATTTATCATATATATATATATATATATATATATTTAAAGCACAAAAGTTAAACTGTTTATTTTTTTCTTTAAACACGAACCTAAACTCTTTGATTGCTTTTTTTTTTTTTTTTTATGAACGTAACAGCTAATTTTTTTGTTTAATAAACAAAGAAACAAAATAAATATATAACTTCTTAATATCTTTTTGTCTGACCTGTCCATTCAGTAATAACTCTAAAGAACACTGTTTAATTAACTATATATATTAATTATTCATATTGAAAAGATGAACCCCCTACTCCAAACTGCTTTCTACCATTTAGCACAAACTGATCCCTACCTACTGAATCTTGCCTCCAACACTGAAATATTCCTCAATTGTCCGAACAAAATCTCACGTGGGATTTAAAATCGAAGGCCCGCATCGGTTGCACTAAAATTACTATAGCTATGTGCTGGATGAAAGATTTTTGTTTCATATATCCTGACCATGAGGGCGCCACTAGTACAAAATCAGAACTAGGCATTTATTTTAATGTTGGGAAGGATATACGAACATGAATGTGCGGGACTAAACCCAGGGAGAGCAAAAGCTAATGAATGTGGTTCAGACAATTGAGAAAACACTGAGACAACGTCAGCCAAAATACTTATAAGAACTTTTTAAGTTTATTAAACATAATAACAAAATAAACATGAAACTTGATATACATTTACTTAGCAGATCTTAACATTGAGTGTATGCGAGCAGAACTATGTTAAATATCCAGGCAGACAAGTTCATTTCCTATCTATAACACAATTATGGCTTATCTATTCTTGCTAGTGGTTCACCAACCAATTCCCTTTTTCCTATAAAGATTCAGTAAGATGGATGTTTGTGGAGAATAACGGGACAGTGCAGACGAGCTTTTCTTAGTCCAGAAAAGAAATGTTGGAACCAAGAATGTCATAATTCTGCAAAACGCTCATGGACAAGTACATTGAAATGAGCCAAGGTTAGTCTCACACAAGTAAGAAACATGAACTACGCAATCTGAATTATAGCAAATAAATCTCTACCAAAAATAAATAAATTTTAATATCCTAGAAATCGCTAGACAAAGCCAAGTTTGATTTAGTTTAATGCCGAAGCAAACAAACAAACAAAAATAAAAGAAAACTACTAAGGTCAGTCTGAGCATTTAACAAGGGTTAATCATAAAACTGAGAAATTATTAAGCATATAAAATATCACTTGCCCTACACTCTCGAACAAGCAACATTTTAAGATTGAAAATCTTGCTACTAAGATTGTAATGTAAAATAAACAAAAATACATTAATATTTAAATTGATAAATTACACATCGTAAATATAATTTCTTTTTAAGATTAAACTGAGATTTGTGAGAGACTTAATTAGAGATTTAGCCCTGATTTTGATATGGAAAGGCAAGTTACCTCAAGATAATATTAATTTCTGTTGTTCAAAGTTCAGTTTATAGAGTCCTCTACAACAGATGTCATTTACTACAGGTTCAGAAGTCTGGAGGCATTATCGGGATCCACTCTGGACTTGACAGTTAGGTCATGATGGAAGTCATAATTTGGAGCTCCAGTTGTTCATCTTTGGAAAGGATCGGCCCATCATGTTATGGAGATTCTTCGTGGTGTATATTACAGACATGGTGTCTGAATGACTGCTATTATTGTGGCAAAAAGAAATATTGTCGGTCAATGGAAATTCAGCTTGGTGATTCCCGTGGCACCAATATAAAAAAAAAAAAAAATTGTCATTTTCACAATGCAACAGTTCAATAACAGCTAAAATCTGGATTGATTCTCAATAAGAAGAAGCTGAATAAGCTGAGTAATAAAAACTGAATGAACAGAAAAGTCTCTTTGAATCCTCCTCTATAATTAAAAAAAAAAATACCCAGCTATTTATGTCCTTTGTTATCTCCCGCACAATCTTTTTTTTGCAATTTTCAACGAAGGTAAATCTCTATCTTCCACTCAATCTTAATTAGAAAAACAATATCTTACTGGGCTTAATCTTACAAAAATGATCATTATTTTTTATATTAAAAAAAAATGCAAAACTAAATCTCAGCTTTAAAATACATCAACATTATTTTTTTTTTTAGTTTAAATAAAATACATATAAGAGCACTAATTAAACTTTGTTTGCTTTTAATTATTTTAAAAGAAAAAAGCATCATAAAAAATATTTTATACTAAAATCAACTTAGAATTAAAGATATAAGATTTCAAAATAAATAAGTTATTGCACATATAAAATTTGTTTTTGTTTTTTTTCTAATTTACATGATAGAACCCTTGAATCGGATAAAGTATCGAGTTTAATATATATATATATATATATATATATTAAATATTTATATCGTTATATATATGTATATATATATATATATATATATATATATATATATATTCACATATAGTTCAAACATTATGAATAATAACATATAATAATGACACCAAAAATATATTTCTAACTAAAATAAATGTCTTCAGTTGGTTTAGATTACAACATTTTATATGTCATCACTTTTGAAACAAGTTTTGTCTTTTTTGATTTGTCAAAAATATAATTTAAATAAATACATTAATGATTATCATTAATCGTTTATTCCAGCTACAATTTATTACCGAATTTGAGATTAAAAAGATTGTATTATTCTTTAGGTATATAAATGATTTGTGATAATGATTAATGAGTTTAGTTAATGATAAACATTACACTTGTTAGAAAAAACTTAGACACTTATAAATTCATTAATAATAACAGTATAACAATCTCTCATGTCACTAAGCATGGAATTGAAAACAATAAAATATTGTTAAAACTATATAGAATTTTTGATTGAAAGTAAGTTTTATTTTCTAAAGAATTGTGTATCTATAAATACTAATAGTGATAAGCAATATTATATTTTAGTAGTAAATTTAATAAAATGCTACTTTCAAACAGAAATATAGAAATATATCCACAGCAATGTATGCAAAAATAAGAAATTAATCTTTATTGTCCGTTTAAATAATCAATTAATTGTCTATAATCATAAAAAAAGTATTATTTATGGGTACTAGTTTATAATTCACTCCCCACTATTTTGGTTTCTAAGCAGATCCCAAACTCATCTCTGAAACCATCAATAATTAAGTAAAGTCATATAACATGGACCATTGGTAGGGTCCAATTATTTTGACCATTAGTTAAAAATCAAATTTTCCAATAAAATTTAAAAAATAAATGTGCAAATTTTGAAGAACTATGTTCAATTGTAAAAATATCAAATACTTCTCAAATTCAAAATATCAAACGTTAATAATTAGAAAATGTCCAAATTGAAAATGAAAGAAAAAATAATCAAAAGATCATATTACTGCTGCAATCAAATAAACATATTTTTTTTAGAACTATACTCAATCAACAAAAGTTAAATACCCCTAAAAATTAATATATATATATATATATATATATATATATAGAAAAAAATTTGGGTAGAAACAAAATTTAACCGAGAGAGCGACGTGTGCTCTTCCGATCTGAGAGAGAGAGAGAGAGAGAGAGAGAGAGAGAAAAACTGGGTTGAAACAAAAATTGAAATTATCAGGTTGAAAATAAAAAGCAAAAATCAAATGACCAAAAGGTCAAATTACTGCCACAATGAAATAAAAACACAAATTTTGTATAACTGTTTTCAATAAAAAAATCAGATATCCCCAGAAAATCAAAATATTAAATAAATTAATATTTATAAAATATCTGGGTTAGAAAAAAAAATTACATGAGCAAATGGTAAATTAATGCTGCATTCATATATGAAAAAGTTAATCACATTACTACACCTCCTCCCCAAAAATCAAATAATAAGAATAATACATAAAAATCTAATATTATAATTACCCCAAACAACCAGATTTTTAGATTTCAATTTATTGTGTGAAAACTAAAATATTTTATTTTTAAAATATGGCAGTAACAATATGCTTATAAATAAACATAATAAATAGCAACTGAAAGAAAAAATTCATAGGCTAAAACATGAAATGTGCTTAAAAATCTAATATTATAATGAATCAAAAAAAATCTCCAAAAATTCCCATAAAATTTTCAAATTTATTTTATGAAAACTAATGCATTTGAGTTATTAAAATAATATGGTAATCACATGTTTAATAAATATAAGAAAGGCAGCCAAAAGTAAAATTGCATAAACTAAAACAATAAGTGTGATCAAACTAAAAATAATCCAATGTTCAAAATCAACATGATCTATTGAGCAGTGAATGGAAAAGTTTAAATTTATTCTGGTAATGTAAAGCATTTTGTTTTTAAAATGAGGGCATGAACAACAATATATCTGAAGTTAACAAAAAACTGGCAGTCAAAAGAAAAATTGCATTAAAAGCATATTAATTTTACCATTAATAAAAATGAGAAATCATATTTTTTGCTTATCAGAAAGTGAATAATATTGAGTGACTTTTTTTTTCACATGGGTAGTTAAAAAAATGAGAAAAGAGCCAGCCATCCATGTTCACTTTTGACAGCATGATGTGGTATTTGGCTCAAAGCAGCATGTCATACATAATCACCTGATACATGTCTTTATGGGATCCTGAAATCTGAAACCATCTATGAAGATATCTATTTACTTTTCTATTTTAATATCAAAGCTAATTTTTCCATCAACAAATGAACACACAAACAAATTTTAAAAAATCAAATATCAAATGACTCTTTCAAACGTTAATAAATTTCAGCAACATTCTCTGTGAATATATAATATATATATATATATATATATATATATATATATGTTTCCATGGTTATATGATATAGATAAAATAATATCTTTGGTTACAAACCATGTATTATTTTGCATTACAATCTGATATTTTGACAGCCTAGCAACCACCATTATCAAGGTTAACTTTTGAAAGAATGATTTTAGACAATAACATGACTCAGTGTGAGATGAGAAGTGAAATTCAACTTGAAGAAGTTCAACATTCACAATATGAGGCTTATCAAAATGTTTATTTCCCTCAATTTTTTCACCTATTAATTTCAAGTTAATATTAGATAAAATTACAGGTTTCCACATATCTGGAATACATTGTGCTTTGTCAGCCCTATTTAAACCAGTATGAAATAAATATTTTGATAAGCCTCATATTGTGAATGCTGAACTACTTCACTTCTCATCTCACACTGAGTCACATTATTGTTTGAGATCTAATGATTGTTCTTTCAAAAGTTAACCTTAATAATGTTGCTAGTCTATCAAAATATCAGACTGTAATGCAAAATAATACACAGTTTGTATCCAAAAATGTTATTCTATCTATCTATCTATCTATCTATCTATCTATCTATCTATCTATCTATCTATCTATCTATCTATCTATCTATCTATCTATCTATCTATCTATCTATCTATCTATCTATCTATCTATCTATCTATCTATCTATCTATCTATCTATCTATCTATCTATCTATCTATCTATCTATCTATCTATCTATCTATCTATCTATCTATCTATCTATCTATCTATCTATCTATCTATCTATCTATCTATCTATCTATCTATCTATCTATCTATCTATCTATCTATCTATCTATCTATCTATCTATCTATCTATCTATCTATCTATCTATCTATCTATCTATCTATCTATCTATCTATCTATCTGTCTGTCTATCTATTTACCTATGTATATATTCACAGATATGTTATTAACAGAGAGCATAACTAAAAATTTTTAATGTTTGGAAGAGTGATTCATATTTGACATTTTTTACATATGTATTCCCATGTTCATTTGTTGTTGAAATAAGTAATTTTACTGTTAATAGATAGAAAAATATATAGGAAACTATATAGATGGATTGAAATTTCAAATAGCTGTAATTATGTAATTGTATCATGTGATCAAGTGATAATACTGCTGCTTTGATATACTTTTCATATCATGAGATCAAATATAAACACTATTAGCTATTTCTCATTTCCACAACATAACTTACTTTTGTAACTAAAAATGTCTGATTTATTATTTTTTGATAATCATAAAAGTAATATGCTCTAGTTTATCCATTTTTTTTCTGATTATATTTTTTATGTTTATTCCTGCAAGTATCCTTGTTCTGTTCTGTATTTAAAACGAAAATGTTTTATTTTATCAGAATAAATTTGAACTTTTTATATACAGGTTAAAAACAAACCATTTGTTAACCAATAATCAATTCTACCTTGATAATCAGGATTTATTATTTTTGGTTAATTATAAAATTAGATTATTTTAGCTTAAACACAATTCTTGTTTAAACTTATGCAAGTTTACATTCAGAAGCCATTCTTATGTTTATTTAACCTGTGGTATTATTTTTAATAGTAAAATGCATTAATTTATACATATTTAATTAGAAAACAGTGTGTAGAATTATTTGGGAGTTTTGCTTAATTGTAATATTGAATTACTTTATCTTAAGGCATTTCTTGTTTTAGCCTAGAATATTTTTCTTTCAGTTTCTGTTTTTATTGCTATATTTTAAAATTAAAATACATTAATTCACACACAATAAATTAGAATGTTTTTATTTGTATTTAACAGTTTATTATTATATTAGATTATATTATATTATACTTGTAGTGATATTAGGTTTGGAGGGGATGTTGTGGTCACATGATGACCCATTCTATAATTGATTGCAACAATATTTTGTTCTTATGGTCACATGAGTTTTTTTTTAATTTGCACATAGGCATACATTTTATAAATTTTAATGTATTTGATATTTGGATTTTTTTAGGGGCATTTTATATTTTTTTAATTGAGCAAAGTTCTAAAAAATTGTATGTTTATGTGATTGGAGCAGTAATTAAATATTTTGGTCGCATAGTTTTTGCTTTTTATTTTAACCTGGTCATTTTTAATTATTAATAATGTGGACTTATTTGTTTATTATAATATTAGATTATGTCTAATGTTATTATTTTTATTTGATTTGGAGGTACATGGTGATGTGATAAGCACTTTTATGTTTGTTTGCTGTAGTAATTTGATTTCATGCTCATGCAATTTTTGATTTCTTTTATTATGGTAATTTTTTATACATTAATATATTTGATTTTGTAGGTTATTAAATTTTTTAATAGAGCATAGTTCTAAAAAAATGTTTGTTTATTTGAGTGTGTTGGTGTTTTTGATCTTTTGGTCATGTTATTTTTGCTTTTTATTTTTAACTTGGTCATTTACTAACAACTAATATGATTGACATATTGAACTGTAGAGATATTCTTTTTTTTTTTGATTGAGCATAGTTGTACAACATTTGCATGTTTGTATTTTAATTTTTGATTAAAATTGTGATTTTTTTTAAACTAATGGTCAAAATATTTGAAGCACTGGTGTCCAATGTTATCTCACTTCATTTAGCACTTAATTATGTCAGCAGTTGGTTTGGTGACCCTCATAGTAACCAAGATGGAGGAAAGCACATTCTAAATAAGTAGCTCAACTTGATAATAATTTTTGTTTGTTAACAGATAAATATTTAGATTTGTTTGGGTGATTTTCTAGTTCATTTGCTTTACATATTTTAATTTATAGTACAAACAGTGAAATAGTTTTCACTCATCATCATTAAAATAGTCATTTAGTCATATCAGTTTAGTGTCTATAGTGCATTATTAGTAAATATTCATGTATGTCAATATCATTATTCAACTTCATTTTTCATTCATATGCTTCATTAAATCATTAAATATTACATATCATATTCAAATATTTAATTACATAAATAATAGTGTTAAAACCATCTGAAGTACATTTTAAGTGAATTAATTGAGCATTGGACTAATGAATTATTAAACAATAATTATACTAGAAAATATTTTATTTATTAAAGCAATTGTTATTATTTTTTATTATGTTGTTTTTAAAGTACAGAATATGTAATTCTTAGTTCAATTCAATATTAATATTTTTTTATTTATTTAAAACACAGAATATTTTTCCCCACTTTTCTTTTTTTTTCAAGACAAAACTTCTTGCATAAATTAAGTGTTATTGGAATGGGAGAGGCAATTAATTGGTCTTTGTCTGGTGATCTTTGAACTTTCATATATCTTGAACTATTGGAGGAGAAAAAGTGTGAGGTAATATTTTTAAAAAATCTATAAAAAAGGACTTCTGACTACTACTCTTTCTGACTCAAGTCCTTTAATTCCAGTGCTGACTCCAACTACAACTACAAACTGCTAAAAGATCTTCCAATACTATTTCATTTTTAAACAAAGTTTAATAGTATAATTTTTGTTTATTCCAAAGTTGAAGCTGAAAGTAAAATATATTATTGTTTCAAGATATGTGTACTTAAACCACACTAAAATATACATTGGATCTATCCTTGGCTGACTATTTAAATTTTCCCCATTGTCTAAAATGCATGTAAGTGTCTATACTATATTATTTAAGTTTAAATTGCCACTATTAAAAGTAAAAATAGGAATGTATAATAGTATTATAAATTTGCCTAATTCAAACTTTAAATTGAATGGGAAAGATGAAAGAAGAATGTATGTTTATTTGTCAAAAATATTTTTCTCAAGTTTTAATTATATTTTTAATGGAATAATTGCAGCATGTGTAATTTGAAAACTGTTGTTAAACATTTTCAGAACTCTTTCTAAAAAAATAGCTAGTTATGAAGGAAGATTTAAAAGGATGCATATGAATCATTTAATTTTGCCATCATTATTATTAGAACATTTTCGTAATTATTTCTATTTTTACCTATGTAAAAATACAAGATGAAATGTGCCATTGAGTATACTATTAATATTTACCTGTTTTCCAGACTAATAGAAGAAACAAATTTATTAAATTGATGAATTATATAACTTTGCTTTATTAAATGTACTTCTCACCCATTTTAAAACTTTTCTGTCTATAATATTGCCAACAAACTTATACAAATAAATATTATTAGCTAGAAAATAATATATATTTTGAATGGCTTTAAAAATGCAAAATAAAATGTTTGAATATCCTAGGAATGAAGTATGAATTACTACTTTATTTGCATTGTAAAAATATATTGCTTAATTAATAAAATTCCTCACATATACTGTCAACAGCAATTCATTAGCTGATAGCTGAAAATATTGAATTTGCTTTTAAGAATTAAAATAATATTGTTTGATTTCCTGCAGGAACATGTTTGTGTTATATATTCATCAATATTTAGATTTGTGTGAAAATAGTTATTATTATTAAAGAGATGACCAAGGAACGTCATTCATAAACTATTAATAAACTTTTTGTTTTTATAACCAAAAAAGAAGAAAGAAAAGATAACTTTATTTTTTATTATTATTTAATAGTATTTATACAAATAGAGAGAGTTTAGGAAGTGTTTTATAATTTTTATTATTATATGTATTATTATTATTATTATTCTAGAATGTCTCACAAATGTACAATATTAAGAAAAATATTGTACAAGGTAATTTTTTATTAGTTTAATATAAGTTTTACCGTGTGTTAGATTATAATATATGTGCATGGTAAGAGATGGATGCATCCATGTAATGTTAATAGGGGTGATATCTCTTCTTTAAAAGAAGCACATTAGATGAGATCTTATATTATATCTATGCATTTTCAATAGATTTAAAAAATAATTATTTTCAATAATTATTTAACCTGAAATGCACTATAAAAGAAGATTATTTTGTCTTATTTGTCAATAAAAATTATTGCCTTGTTTTCCAACCATTATTAGTATGATATCAAGTCCTAAATAGTATACTATCAGATATTAAATATTCTTTATTGCTTTTACAATTAGTAATTGACATTTTGAGAGTAGTTCTATGCTACTGAGATTTGAATTGTCTGTGTATTATTATGCTTGTATATGTGTGTCTATTATTAAACTTAGCTATAATCAATATGTTAATTGCAAGGGCAAATGTTATATAATCAATTAGTTTCAAAGGAAGAGGATGGTCAATTGTTGTGGAAGGATTAGTGATTTATTTAAGTGAATTATTGTTCTTTATTTTGCTTGAATGGAAAAGTATTTATGTGGCTATATTTATTAATGTTAGCAATGTTTTATAATCTTTATGGGATTGAATAATCTCCCCCTTTGTTATTTGAATATTTAAACATGGGTAGATTGCCTAGTGTAGTATATGGGATCATGTAATCTCTTTTTTTCTGTGAATTGAAGTATTTTTATAGGAGTATATTGAATCCTCCAGTTTTGATATTTGGTATTATGAATTAAAATATATGAAGTTAAGTATATTGTCTCCCTGATCATTTGGTGAAGAGATTTATTCACACCAGTTTAGTCAGTCTCAGAAGTAGACTTGGGAGTTGTTATGTTGATATTTATCTGATTTGAATTGTAGAAATATTTTATCCCAATGTGTTTATTGAAGGTTTTCCAGCTTATACTATAGCCAAGTTCCAAATAATTTATTGTTAAAAAGAAGAATAAAAGCAGAATATATTTTCTTACAAAACAACTGTACTAAAGTTAGTTATTAAAGCTTGTTTACCCATTGCATTTGTCCATATTATGATCATATTATAACTTCATAAGCAAACTGATTAGATTGATTAGAATTAATTATTTATTCTTTGTCACACATCATAATACAGACTCATGCATAAAGTGTTAATTTGAAAGATATAGAAAAATCCATCAGTAATGTATAACTTTAATTATCATTTTAAAACATTTTTGTAGTGATCATTTAGATTTTATATCATCACTTTTTATCATTCAATCATCATTTTATTAAAAAAGCAAGCAAAGATAAAACATAGTTAATGAATAGAATTGTTTATTTCTATTTTGATAAAATAAAAATATAGTTATTTAATAGAATACTTTACTTCAAGGTTGCAAAGGCAAAATATATTAATTAATGAAATTCTTTATTTTATTTTGCAAGATATAATTTGGTAAAAATATTTTTAATCAATGGAGCTATTAATTTTATTTTGTAAAATCTAGTTTGATATTATTTGTAGGTTTCAAACCCTTTTACTTTGGTTATACTTAATGTGCATTTGAAATAAAATGCAAAATTTTAATTTTATTTTATAGTGTAATTAGAATATTTAACCCATGTTTTTTTTTGTCATAGATTTATTAAGTTAGTTCGTAACTGAGTGTTATAAAACAAAATATTGAACACAAAGTAAATTTTGTAGTTGTTTACTAGAAGTGTAAGGTTGTATTTCTTCGATTCTATAGATGATCAGAAGTATAAGGTTATATTTCTTCAATTCTATAGGTTATCAGAAATAGCTGATAACTAAAAAAAACATTTTCTTTATAGTAAAATATATGGATTTAATTTTGGTTCATTATTTAATGTTACCAACATAAAGTGTTTCACAAATCTATCAAGATGTTCTGATAGATAAAATGTGCTAATTTTGAAATATAAGAGATCATATTATGCTATTTATTCTTATGAAAATGGTAACTAGTGATGCTAAATACATCCAAAATTTGTATTGATACCAAGGAGAAATAGATTAAATGTTTGCTTAGCTATTTTTCTTATTTTTGTTAATAAATATTTTAATACTCAAAATTTGAATTTAGAATTCTTTTATAACATTCATTTGTTGTTTCATATTTCCACACATGCTCGCACATTTATTTAATTTAATGTGATATAATTGTATTTTCATTTAATTATGATAAACCTCCAGATATGATGATATTGATTTCCTTGATCCTAACACTGTATGAGATGTTAATTATCTACTGATTATCTTAAAATGTTTTATTATTTGGTAATTATTTAGATGATGAATTGAAATTAAAAATGTACCCCATTTTTTCATTATCTAACTGCCATTATTTAGTTATGGTATTGCTTAGTTTATATTATTATTTTCATAGTATTATACAATATTTATTGAGATACTGAGATTATAGATTAAGCCATGCCATAAAACAGATTCCCTGAGATCTTCAATTTTAAATCAGATTAGATAATAAATTCAGTTAATTCGATTAGATTAGTGTGTAATTAATAATTTAGTAATGATAGATTAGTGTGTAATTAATAATTTAGTAATTATAGTTTCTAAAATATTATATTTTAGTTATTAGTTTAATTTTCTAATATGGTAGAGGTTGTTCAATGCATGTGGATGATGGGAGGAGGTGGAATATAGATTATAATTAGTTAACTTAGATGGATAGAATTTTACCACTTTAAATCTTATTTATTTTAGAACTTGATAGAGGTTTTATTCCTGTTAATTATAATATTTTCTCCCACATCTAATGTAAATTGTATACCTCATACATATCTGTATCCCTCAGCTGAGTTAGTTTAAGGTGAAATTTTAATTAAGAGCCTCATAAGTAAATTTAGGATAAAGTTATATTAATAGGTTATTCTATGTTTGATAGAATTGGCGCCCCGGGGTAATTGTTAGTGATGGTAATTGGTGGTGAGGGGTTACTATATATATATATATATATATATATATATAGTATATATATATATATATATATATATATATATATATATATATATATATATATATATATATATATATATATAAACATTACATCATAAAGCTAAACTAGTCAATATAAAATCAAAACTACCCCAAATCTAAAATTAAACCAGACCAGAATAAAAATAATATTAAAACACAACCTAAGGTTTCACTGCTACAAGCAGACTTCTCAAGTGTAAAGAAATAATAAAAAAAAAAAACACAACTTATATATACTATTAAAAACTACCCACAAATCCATTCACTTCCCATCCACCCTTAATATTAAAAGAACTCTTAAATAAGTTAATTGCTTCAGAATCATAAATTTTCAATAATAAAGACTCTTTAATTCTTCTTTTTATTTCATTTCTCTCAAAGAAGACAACCTTAGCTTCATCAAAATCAATATTGTGGCCTGCATCTTTTTCATGGACATACAAAGCAGAACTAAGATATCTATTTTTAACTCTACTTTTATGAACCTTTACTCTTTCATTTAAACTCAAACTACTCTGACCTATGTAAACCTTCTTACAAATAAACAAGGAATAAAATATACCACACCAGGAATAGTCTTTCTATCAAAAACTTCCTTTGTATTATTCAATAAATTATTCAATGTAACACCCCTTTTCCAAGCAATTTTCTTATTTCCAAACAATTTACTATTTCTACACACAATTTTATAAGAAGACAATTTAAATGGCAAAAAAATAAAATCATATTTTTCTTTAACCTTTACATCCTTACAAATATTACTATTAAATAAAATACTTTTAACAAATTTATCAGAGTATCCAACACTTAAATAATCTTTATAAAATTGATATTTCTGAAACAAAGCTACCCCCCTAGAATTATTTAATTTAATATTCCTATGACAATAATTCCTTAAAGCAGCTACTTTATGAGATACAGACTGATAGCTATCAGGTTTAATTATAGATCTTAATTCTTTACTTTTAACTAAATGACTGCACAATAAACAATTAGTTTCTATATTTCTAATCACCAAAAGATCTAAAAATTTTAACTTACCAAAATCTAACCCCCCTCCTTCTAACACAAATTTTATAGAAGGATCAAAACATTTAAACTCATTTACAAATTCCTTCAATTTACCATTCTCAACAACAAATAAACAATCATCAACATATCTGACAAATAATTTTACATATAAACAATTCTTTTTAATAATAATTTCCTCTTCCATAAAACTAAACTGTTTTATGGAAGAGGAAATTATTATTAAAAAGAATTGTTTATATGTAAAATTATTTGTCAGATATGTTGATGATTGTTTATTTGTTGTTGAGAATGGTAAATTGAAGGAATTTGTAAATGAGTTTAAATGTTTTGATCCTTCTATAAAATTTGTGTTAGAAGGAGGGGGGTTAGATTTTGGTAAGTTAAAATTTTTAGATCTTTTGGTGATTAGAAATATAGAAACTAATTGTTTATTGTGCAGTCATTTAGTTAAAAGTAAAGAATTAAGATCTATAATTAAACCTGATAGCTATCAGTCTGTATCTCATAAAGTAGCTGCTTTAAGGAATTATTGTCATAGGAATATTAAATTAAATAATTCTAGGGGGGTAGCTTTGTTTCAGAAATATCAATTTTATAAAGATTATTTAAGTGTTGGATACTCTGATAAATTTGTTAAAAGTATTTTATTTAATAGTAATATTTGTAAGGATGTAAAGGTTAAAGAAAAATATGATTTTATTTCTTTGCCATTTAAATTGTCTTCTTATAAAATTGTGTGTAGAAATAGTAAATTGTTTGGAAATAAGAAAATTGCTTGGAAAAGGGGTGTTACATTGAATAATTTATTGAATAATACAAAGGAAGTTTTTGATAGAAAGACTATTCCTGGTGTGGTATATTTTATTCCTTGTTTATTTTGTAAGAAGGTTTACATAGGTCAGAGTAGTTTGAGTTTAAATGAAAGAGTAAAGGTTCATAAAAGTAGAGTTAAAAATAGATATCTTAGTTCTGCTTTGTATGTCCATGAAAAAGATACAGGCCACACTATTGATTTTGATGAAGCTAAGGTTGTCTTCTTTGAGAGAAATGAAATCAAAAGAAGAATTAAAGAGTCTTTATTATTGAAAATTTATGATTCTGAAGCAATTAGCTTATTTAAGAGTTCTTTTAATATTAAGGGTGGATGGGAAGTGAATGGATTTGTGGGTAGTTTTTAATAGTATATATAAGTTGTGTTTTTTTTTTATTATTTCTTTACACTTGAGAAGTCTGCTTGTAGCAGTGAAACCTTAGGTTGTGTTTTAATATTATTTTTATTCTGGTCTGGTTTAATTTTAGATTTGGGGTAGTTTTGATGATGATAAATATATATATATATATATATATATATATATATATATATATATATATATATATATATATATATATATATATATATATATATATATATATATATTGTTTAAATGCAGATCAGCGGACAGTTATCATCTGTATTAAAAATGGAATAAAAACATTGTACTGCAATGTAGTGAATGGATAATGTTATATCTATATTCTATTTTAGTAATGTTTAATCAACACAGTGAAACTCTTGCTTTGTACTCTTAAATAAATATGAAGATTTTTAAAACTAAAAAAAAAATTAAAAAGTAGTCTGATTTGACTGAATGATTTCTTATTTTTTTCTAGTTTGCAAGATATAAAATATAGAGCATGGAGATCATGTTAGCTTAATGTTTTATTTAATTTTAAAACTGGAATCTAGACTGAGTACACGAAAAATGCTAACCTTATCTCACTTATTAAATATTTAATTTAATTTCAGAAAATGTTTATCATACTTACTCCAAAAAAATGGTATTTTAAATTTAATTTTAAGCATTTTGTTCTCATAAATATTACATAATTATTTTTAAAGCTTAGTAAAAGACATTTATTTGTAAATCAACAAGAATTTCATTTATTGTACAAAATTGCAGAAAAGAAATGCTAAGTTTTATGCAGTTTGGTATTAATATTTTTTTACGTGACATTATTAAAATTTCATAGATTTGAAAATATTAACCATAATGATAATGTCAACAGACAGACATTTCTTTTTATTTCATGCTAATTCAAAACACTAGTATATTTTCTGCAATGAAAATAAATAACAAGCAATGTTATAAATTCAACCATACACAGTTAGTTAATAGTAAATTACCATAAATTGTTTTTAATTTCTTTACAGTGTAATGGCTAGAAACAACCTCACATCACTCTCTGCCATGCCAGGGTGCCACTAGGCTATTTGAACCTAGAAAATGTATAAAGACATAAGTTACATATGGATGAGGTTCAACTTTTATCAAAACAAATGTCCCTTTCACTAATTCTCAGAGAAGCTGAGCTTGATAATATATAATTATAAATTTAAGATTTCTAATCCCTTGACTTTCAAAACATTAATAAAAATATAATATAAGTCATTACCAAAACTAATTAAACAAAATGTTTTTTTTTTTATTATGTACACATATACCACATAAAAAAACAAATGTCAAGGACAGAATCAATCATTAAATTTATTTAAGTTACATTCTATGCACAGATGGAAAAATATTTTGTTAGGCATAAATACAGTACATAGAATACACGGTCAAACAACTCAAATCTTTTAACTCCAGTCTAAAATTTCACATCAAAACCAATGCTAGTTTACTCATATACTGATCAATGCAAAATAATCATACTGACAGGAATTTATACCTGTAGCAGGATATCAATGAAGAAACAAAGATCCTTGTCTGGCACAAGAATGTTCATCTCTCTGATGAGGTAATCATTTAAAATATATTTGAAAAGAAATGCTCTGTAATGAGGTATAGCAGTCTTTGTCGACTTATTATCCTAACTAGAATGAGGAATCAGTGACATATTAAATATGTCTATAACCATTTCCATTGTGATGGCTATTATTTTCAGGCCATGAATTCAGTTAGGTGATATACCGTGTATGTTCATACCATAAAGGGATGAGAATCCAATGCACATTTCCATAATATATTGACATAAAACACCTGAACACTCCTCCATCAGCACTGATTCAACTATGAAACAATTAGTCCACAATTAAACAACTCAAACTATTATAAACTTAAACAAATATATGCAGTAATTTACACCTATATTTAAATGTATTAATTTAATTTATTTACCAAAAATCAAAAATGGAAATGACATTAGCAAATAGATTATACATAAATATATTAATGAATAATTTACTATTTACATTGTCATATAAAAGATTTATTTTAAGAGTTAATGGATGTTTAGAAATAGTGCATGAAAAGTTTGTATTTTAATTTAAAAGTTCAAATCTCTCTTTTAAAGAAAAAATGTTCATTCTTCTCATGGTGTTGATTTATTGGAGCCCATCTTTGAAGTCCTTGATGTGTCACATCACTTCGTTCAATGTATTGTTCATCAGATGTTAATATTGTTATCAGTGGAGATGAATCCATTGCTTGTCATTTTCTGAGAACCATCACTCTGGAGGGTGCATCAGTTTGGTGTAAATACAGGAAACAAAATTTATTACATGACTCCTATATTGTGGAGATCTGCAATATGTGTATAAAATAGATTTAATTAAACAAGTAATCTGCAGGAGCAAAATACTAGCAAAAGTTTTCCTGTTTTCCTTTCATATCTTTTCAAATTGCTTATCATCGAATTCCAGGTTTGATCTTGCCTGGCTTGGTAAGGTTCTTATTGGTGATGATGATTTTTCTCTGTGGACTGTATGTTAATTTGCATCATTCTTGGCCAGTTAACATTAGAATGAAAAACACCAAATATTGTTACTAGTAATTTTTAATTTATCTTTTATCTGATTTACAATAGGTTTAATGTCCCAAGGGCTTATTAGCTATTACATCATTTCATTTTAATAGAAAATATTTCCATTCTACTAAGATTAATAATAACATTTTAACAGAATTTTAATTAACAGCTTTTGTTATTTTCTTATACATTCCTTCAAATAATGTTTTATCTTTAGATATTTTTTTAAAATTTTAAACTACTTTAAGTAATTATTTAATTTGTTTACCATCTGTGCACTTTATATATTGTAACTAAATACATATGACAGCTGCTATAATTGGTAAATAATAAACATTTTAACTAAATAGGCATATGCTAATATATATATATATATATATATATATATATATATATATATATATATATATATATATATATATATATATATATATATATATATATATATATATATATATATATATATATATATATATATGCCTTATTTGGGTGGCCATTTGTAACTAAATAAATAGGAATACAAATAAGCTATTTGTAACTGAATATATGCATACGCTATGATAGCTGCCAGAATTGGTAATTAATAAATAAGTGATGATATCTTTTACACAATGGAATCTGAGGCCATTCTGACTTCTTCTCATGCTCTGGTATATGGCCTATCTCTAGCTCTCTTTGGATAGCCACCTTGTAATTATAAAGATATATATAAAATATGGCAACCAATTTGATACTAACATAAATATAATACCATAATCCATTTGCAACTCGCATACACATTAATTTAGTCACCCCAATAATGAGATAAATAAATTATCCCATTTCTAAATACACAAAATAAAAATTAAAATTCATCACTATTATCTTTTAAGATTTAAAATATTTTCGATATTGGGAAGTTATTGTAACCAACAAAATACACTAGCCATTGTCGTCAGATAAACCGCTATAGCAACTGAATAAAATTACAGTGAAATTCATGGAGTGCATTACGCTTATCTCCAATAATAGGTTCTTTCAACAAAGAATCCTTCCCATTCATCTTTCCATGTATATAAGACCATTTCTGGTACACACACACACATACTGGCGCTATTTATAACAACTTAAAAAAATATCAAAGAAAGTTAATATTATCAAGTTCAAAAAGGGAATTGATCACTGCTATTCAGTTTAGCTAGGCACATGTGTTTTCCCCAGGCACCACTAGATTGTTTAGAACCTAGATAAATATCATCTATCCATAGTGTACCAGTTCAAACCCATTTGTTACATTCCTTACTACACATACATTTGGATGAATAAATAAAAAAAATGACATTCCTATATTTTTTATATTGTCCACATCAATAAAATTATAAGATCTCAATACCATAAAATTAATATATCCAACACTCTCATAGATATTACCAGCTTATTTTACATATATTGATGTACATATGCATGTTTACAAACAAACATAGTGAAGACCATTACTTACATATATGACCAATAAACCTAGTTATTCAATTTAGTTATTCATCATAATATAATGATGATGATGATGATGATCCCATCCACAGCTTTTGTAATAAACTCATAACAACAAATTTATCTTTTATAAGCATAGAGACACCTTCTTAAAATCATATTATGATTAAACTGGAATTTAATTATAATACTCACTGGCACGGATGACTGATCATAAGGAATCTTACAATCCTAAAATATAACCTCTTATGTACATTTCTGTTTACATTTACTTCAAA
The DNA here is from genome assembly GCA_028023455.1 of Epiperipatus broadwayi. NCBI lineage: Eukaryota > Metazoa > Onychophora > Udeonychophora > Euonychophora > Peripatidae > Epiperipatus > Epiperipatus broadwayi. The sequence goes on along the minus strand of JAQFVV010012426.1, from coordinate 121,848 downwards.
TACTATTATAGTTAAAATTATAGCTCAATCATCAATATTTACCAGTGCTGACGAACGATCATCATGAATTTCATCACATGATATTTAGCTTTTTTATAAACCCCTATTTACTAAACATATGAATAACACTTAAGATTGGATTTAATTATTACTATTTATTTAGTGATGATGGTGATCATAACTAATCTTATATCATAAAATTTACATTCTTATAAATCCATAAACATTTAATTGAACAAGATTATGCTTAAATGGTGATTTAACCAGTAATATACACAGTTGATGATGATGATCAAAACTCATTGCACAACATTTTTTTTTTTTACTATTAACTTATAATCACTCAAAACTTGGTTATACATCAAGTGTGATCTCAAACATCATTCTATGTACATTAATATCCAATTCTTAAAATTTACCTAACATTTATGAGAGATGATGATTAATTATAATCAAAACACGATTAAAAAAGAATTAACTATACTAATAATAATAACTCGGAAACTAAACATGGTATAATTATATTTATTAACACTCTTCATTTAACTAAATTAAATTACTAATTATACAATTGATGGTAATTATTATGTTAAATAAATACATAATTAAGACACAATTTATATATGCATAACCAAATAAACTTATATATATATATATATAGATATATATATATATAAGTATGTATATATGAGTTATTTATATATATTTAGTATGTATATATATATATATATATATTGCGATATCTACATAAATGTAGGCTCGCATGTATATATTATTGATTCTCAATAATATTAATAAAGAGAAGGGTTTCGTTAAAAGAAATAAAATAAAAAAGAAAGAAAAATTTAGTTAAAAGGATTCTAAAAACTTATTTTAAAAGAAATTAGAAAAACTAAATAATGATGAAAGATTAGAAAGGAAAGGGGAGGGGTGTAAAACTGAACGCGTCTCTTTCTTTCTTTGTTAAATAAGAAAATCACTTGTAAAAAGAACGAAAGAATAATTATAATTGTGAAATTAAAAAAGTAAACTTGTACCAAATTTCCAAATAGATTGGTACAAGATAAAGTGAGAGAAAGGAATGTTGCAATTAGTAACATTCAATATTTAAAAGAATGAAAGAAATTAATTATAATTGTAAAAATTAAAAATGTAAACTTGTACCAAATTTCCAAATAGATTGGTACGAGATAAAGTAATGAAAAGGAATGTTGCAATTAGTGGCATTCAATATTAAATGTATCAAAAGAATGAAATGAAAATTGTAATTAGAAATTGGAAAAATGTAAACTGTATAAAAAAAATTCCAGATAGATTGGTAAGATAAGAATGAAAAGGAAAGAGGCAATTAGAGAGATTCGATCGCAAGACAAGGAGAGAATAAGCAGAGCTGATTTAGAAGTAACCAGTTGTGTTTTTTTTGCTGGCTAGAATTTAACAAAAAAAATAATAATAGAAGGGTACGCTGACATGGAGGGCTAGTGGCAGACACCGGGCGTTTGCTCGGTCTACCTCCGTCTAACCATTCGCTCACTACTTATAACAACTAAAATGCTGCCGAGAAGAGACCGCCGTTACAGAACCAGATCTGCCTGGAGATTCGAAGTAGAATGTTGAAGGGATGAAGACCGACTAAAATGTGAAATTAGAAAGGAAACAAACCCACGTCAAAAGACTATAAACTCTCACTCCATTCACTGGAACGTCTGAAAAAGCGAACAACCATCTCTGCAAAAGAAGGGAAGGTTTTCCCCCTCGATGGTTGATCCGACATTGGAAAAATCATACCTAGGTAACTATTAATACATGCATGTCAGAATTAATTTGAAATAAGAAATCAGTCAGAACTAAATTATTAAAAAGTTGCGCAACACTTCGGACAGTTATCATTAAAAGAACTTATGATTGTAATCTATTAATGTATGAGAAGGTAACAATTGAGTTACGATAATTTATTTAATGTTTCCTTTTGAATTATATTCTTTATTGTATATTTATGTATTTATTATGTTAGTGTGTGGATATATATATGTGTTTTAGGATTTTATTATGCATTAGAATTAGCGAATTGCAAATTAAATTTTATTTATAAAAGGAAGTACTTAGTCATTTGCGTTTTCTTTTCTCTACCAAGCGAATAACTATTTAGAGTAAAATTAAAATTAGATCAGTGAGCTAACAAGTTGATTAATTGAGGAATAAAAATAAAGTAATCTAAAGGGATAAATAAATCCAGTCTGTATTGTAAATAAAGTAAAGGAAGGCAGGGCTACAATTTATATTCCTGCTGTACCGTGATAATTCCGGGAAATTTTATAAATATTCCAAGCGCTGGGCAGAACTAATTATTCGATACAATAATTTGCCCAGCAGAGAAGAAGCGTTTAATTGGGAAATATAATGCTGGGATGATATTTTATTATGTCAGCGTTCAATTAAGAATATATACTCGATTTAGGGGTGTATATTGGCTTCTTGCTTGTGGTAATCATCATCATCGGTGGTTAACCGGTCGATCACATAATTAAGTGCGGCTGGGGTCTTTAACCGCACGGCGGTGGTGTTACAATATATATATGTTCCTATCTATTTTAAAAATAAGCTACCTTAAAATGACATAAAAAAATTCTATTGAAGGCTTATTCAATATCTTCCCTACTTATTATATGTCATAAAGATAAATTTCATTTATGCAATGTGTGTGTGTTTTATTTTACTTATATACATGTGTGAAACCCTGCTCTTTAATTTGCTACCTTAAAATAACTATGTCTAACCCATTTTAACTGGTTGGTATAAGCAGTCACACATGCACAAACTCTGTGAAATGTCAACATATATAATATATTAAGATGTGTCCTTTTATATTATGCATTGATATATAAATCACATATATAAGAAAAATATTATTGAAAATGTGAGCAAAAATAAATTATATCAAATTTAATATGCAAAATATAAACAAAAAAACATTATAAAGCATATATTGGTAGGTTGCTCAATTATTACACTGAATAAACAATAATAATAATAAGACATTTTATTATTTCAATATATATAAAAAATATATATCAAAAGATTATGAAAAATTAATTTTAATGAATTTTAAACTGTGTGTGTATTGTTATGCAGTATTGAAACAGTTAGATCGGATAATCGATCTTAGTTTCATGATTTTCCAAATTTTGGTATGCCAAATTTAGTACTAACCGTTATTCCCGTGTAATGAGGCTTTGTTCATCCAAGCCACATAAAGTTAAATTGGTTGTTTCATGTTTTGTATAAATAATTGAATAAAATTTCTTGTATAAATATTGTAAATAGTACGATATATATCGTTTGTGTGTGCGTGGTTTGTATATCAATACAAGATTATTAAAAAAAAAGGGAGAGAAAGTTTCATTGCGCAAATAATTCTTTATTTTAAACAGTTAAATATGTACAAAGTCATAGAAAAATACTTGTACAATTTTAGTTAATAACCTTGATCAAAGGTTACATTCCATTAAGCATTGATTTGACTATATTGTACAAAAGGAATGTATTAATTAATTGTTTCGCGAACAGAGTAAAATTGTTTGACCATCTTATTAATTAAACCCATTGTTAGATTATTCGTAAAGCCATTTCCTAATTGGAAATTGGTTTCAGATAAATTGTTGAATCTTGTTATCTATAAAATGTTTGTATAAGTTGAAATGTAAGTGGTATAATTGAGGGAAATTATCTTAAAACATTCCAATGTACAGAGTGGGTAGTTGAAAGGGAATATCATTGGAGGCCAGAATTCAAAGAAGGTGGTGTCTGAAATGAAATAATGAATAATCGGGAGGATCAATTGTGAGGACCCTTTTACCATTTTTGACATTATATATTTTTCTTCTCTTCACCAGCCTGCAAAAAAGAGTGCTGGAGAGCGAATTAGAGAATGCCATATTAAGAAGTTGCTGTGTAAACTTCAATAATGATGGGCTAAGTCCAGAAAGCTGATCTCTGTCCTGCCGATTAAACCTTCCTAGCCTGCCGAAATATCATGTGCCCGTGGTTCCAGTTTTCCAATCTTCAATTTTGAAATCCATTATGTCATTATAAAGAATCAAAATGCGTGCCTACATTCTGAACAATCACCATCACAAGGAAAGAGTGCAGGCCAAAGAAAGAATGGTAAATTTACTTTACATGAACGTTTCACTTTCTTTTAACTTCGGTCCCTTATTTAATTACGGTTATGTTTTAATCTTGCACTAAATATGTTAAATATTTGTTGTTGTTTTTTTTTTTTTTTTGCTAAAATGTCTACAGTAAACCTGTCAGTAAATTTCTCCTTCCTCCTTTTATATTTCTTTTACTCTAGTCTTTAAATAGCAATTTGTTAATCCTTTATATTTTATGATGACTTTTAATGAATATTTTATTTATTATTATATACATTTCGGTTTAAATTAATGGCAATTGATATTTTTCAACTTGATTAAAGATATTTCTGGTTGTACTTAGATAATGATTATTATATTGAATATAAATTTAGAATGGAATAAATTATTGATTCCTTGTGTTTTGAGTTGGGGGATATCGATGTATGTATTATGTCTTTTTTTTTTGGTGATGTTTTATTCTATGCCACTGGGTAGTTAAAATTTAGAATCGATTTTATCTATTTGATTGCATAATTTCTTAGACAAGGAAAAGAGGAAATAATATAAAAGGTAGTCATTATTGTTATTTACTACCTTCCAAACAGTCAGGAGGAGTATGAGATTCAGAGTGTAATTGATTAATAGTTAAGCATATGATCTTTTGACCTTACCATTTGGTTTTAAATTACTTTGTCAGACAATTACGTGGGAAAAGTTATGGAGTAACAAATGAAATCTTATATATATTTATAAACTTACTTCGATCATTCATTACACGTTGTTACTGGTTTAGTGCTACTTTCGCTTTCCATAGCTTAATTCGGTGCCTCGTTTGTGACTTCAAACAAGGGAAAAATAAATTTTTCCCTAGATTCACCTGAGGGTGTAAAGACTTGCTAAAGTGCAAGCTGCCCAGTCTTCCATTAATGCACCACAAATTATTACCTTTGATTTATTATATTCATCTCTAATAGCAGCCAGTCCCATCTCTCTTATATTTTAAAATATAAGCTTATTTCCCATCCCCGTAATACGTGATGGTTTGATTTGTTTTTTGGAACCAACGAAGTTACTTTAGTTTAATAAGAAGAATTTATTCTAATAAAGATGAAACATTTGAAGTTTTATTTTACTCTGACTCTCATATATCTCGTATATAATTAAACATGTAAATCAATCAATTGTTTTAAGTTATGCTAGTGTTGTATTTAGATAAGATATCATTTGTGATATTATTTACAGCAGGCATGGGATACAATGGTTATAAAGTCAACCCAGAAATATCAATGAAATGTTGTTTGTCAATTATAATATTTTCCATTAAAGACTAGAAGTAAACTAATTGATATTGTATATAACAAGTTAGCTGTACTGTATGTGAATATTATTTAATAGCAATAGTAATTATTAAATATTTGTATAATCTATTTTAGCATCTCTATTCATTAAAATAGTTATTTTACCACCATTTGATTGCTATCTGTGTTACGACAACCCAAGAATATATATTATATTGATTGTTTACAGCATTGAGAGTACACCACACATCTATATATAAATTAGTCAGGGTTATATTGTTTATGTTTTCCACCGAGCTAGTTTAGGCAGTACCGCGTACCGTGGATTCTGTTATACATTGGTCATTTGTATGCAAGGGGGGGTTTCAGGTTTGAATTCAGTTTGGTTTAGGATTTAGTCTGGAGTCGGGCTGGCTTTGAAGTCGGTTTTTGTGTATAATTGATGGGTTGCAGTTGACCGGTACAGTATTGATAAAAATACAATCAATAAACAAACTCTTAATGTTTATGTATCGAAAGGAAAAAATGATTGACTATTGAAATTAAAGTTTACTTTTAATAAGTAAATAAAAAAAAATGTTAATCAAATTTTAAAGTTACCCAATCCATTTTTAGTTCTTATTAATGTCCCAGGTTCAAATATCAGACTTCTTTCTTATTTATAGATTTGACTGTTTGTTGTGGCATGTTTCTACCATTTTAAAAGTTATTGTAGGCACTTTTGATAAATATGTAAAAATCCTTTAAAAACTGACGTGCAGATACTAGTTGAGGTTAATTGTATGGCTTTTATATATCTTCTTCTTTCTACTCTTCTTTTCTCTTCTCCCTCCCTTCAAAAGTGATGATCCTTTAATAGGCCAGGAGACAAAAAAGCCTCTCAGATAGTAAATGTGGTTTGGATTTTAAACTCAGCCATTCTTTTGGTTATTAAAGATTTGTATGTGAGTCCACAGATAGATTAGTGGTTTAACTCATGATGTGAGGTCTCAAAGAACAAAAATGTAAGATTAGCACTGCATCTTCATTGTCTTACCAATAGAAAAATATATAAATACCATTTTATACTATTTTCACCAATTTCTTTTAAGAGTTTCAATTTTGATTCATCACTCCAGATTAACTTAGCTGTGAGATTATTCATATTGCTGCACATCTTTTTATGCTGTTTAGAGCAAAAGTCTCATATATTCCTCTTTAACTTTTCAAAAAGAAAAAAAATCAATACCTCATCCTGAGCTCATCAGAAACTGATGAAAAACTGCTTTAACTTTTTAAAGATAAAAAAAATTGACAGCTCATGCTGAGCTCACAAGAACCAGAAGAACAACTGACTTTTCCCAATATTGTGCCACTCTTTTATTTCATATTGCTGATTAAAGATTTCCTACAAAAATAACTATCATTTTGAGATAGCAATCAAAGCCTCACAAATTGACAGACCAAAGTTATTAATAAGAAAATTAATAATTATCTTATCTATTCTTGTCAAAGCATTTCCCCCCTCTTTGGAGAATCTAAAATCCAGATAACATAAAAAACACAGTTTACATTATATAGACAACAGATATATATGTCCAAATGTTTTATGTTTACACAGCCATACTTTTCTTTCACACTTCTTTCACTCATGTGGATTTTATCTATTAATTTTTTACACCATCCTTTCCAGTTTGTTTTATTTTAAAGAAAAAATAAAGCTAAATAACTGAATGCTTTATTTGATAATAATAGATCAATATATTGAATATTATTATTTGGAAGCTTCTTTATTGATTACTGCTTATTAATAACTATTGTCTATTAACTATATACAACACTAACACACACCCACACATACACACATGCACCTGCACACACACTCATATATATTGTAACGGAATATATGCCGTTACATTATTTTAAAATGAAAATAAAAAGATCGTAAATAAAATTTGATTTATTAAAAAGAAAAAAAAACTTAAAAAACTGAAAATTAAAAGTTGTTTAATATATATAGATCGCATGATGGACAACTTTAAAAACTTTTAAAAAATAAAAATATTTGAAAGTAATTTTTTTTTGTAAAAAGTAAAGATATAAAGATTAATATTTTAAAAATAGAAATAATGTTGATTTCTATAGTCTTAGAAAATGGAAATGATTGTCTTATTAATTAAATGATTGTTCAAAAGCAAACTACCTCGTGAGGCATGTAAAATAAATTAAATGGTCAGATAAGAGAATACAAAGGAATTAAATGACCAATCCAAACACGAAACTGACAGCACGGACCATAACTGAAACACGAATGGATTAGTGACGTCTTGCTCGTTGAATCTCAAGATCTAATGATAAGAGACTAATAAAAATATAAAAGCCAAATTATTATTATAATTGTTATCTGAGAGCTGACTATGAATAGATCGTTATAACTAGCTATATTGCAGATTTTCACGATGTGGAAGTCTGCAATAAATTTAATTTTCCGGACAACCAGCTGAAGCCTCTGGATGACAGTTCCTGACCAAATGCATGGCAAGTCACAGTTTCATTTCAAAGAAGGACAAAATCTACTAAAGTGATCACGAAGATGGACTTCTCAATCTATTAAATCCGTAAAGTATGAACTATTGTATCTATCTAATAACTTTCCTAAAATTGCAAGTAATTAATAACTGAAAATAAGAACTCTTATCTGACTTAAAGAATGCAAATTCAATTATTGATATTTTTTTATGTAAATGTTTAAGCAATCATTTCCAGTTCTTTTTTTTTTTGTGTGTATTATATTTTAACTAAAAATGTATTAAATTTAAAGTTGTTTATAGACGCTTGCATGGATTCGTTTGCGGTTAATTATATTTTGGTTTTCATATTTGATCAAAATATATAGACATTCGATAAATAATGATACCTTACGGTGAGTATCGAAATGTATTTATTCGGATGTCTTTTAAGTTATTGGTGACAACGCAAGTATCTTACGGTTGAATACTATTGGGTTACTTATAAGTTTCCCTCTGCGATTGTCGGCATCAATAATTTTGTATTTTGATCATTTATGTTTATTTGAAATGTTTTTGACCATGGAATCTATGTAGGCGATCTATACCCAACATTTTAAAGCAAATCTGTGCGATCTATTTAAAATAGTAATTTAATTTTTTTAAAAAAAAAAATATTAATGTTAAAATCTAAAAATAAATTTAATCTTCAATTTTAAATGTGCGTTAATAAAAATCTATTTGTGTGTTAATTACTGGCAGTGGCTTCTTTTGTTTTATTGTTCTAAATATTTAATAGATACTTTGAGAATAGAAGTCTATTGAAACTTATAAATGTTTTAAAATCTCTGCTACTCCCTGAGCTAGTGACATGGGCTAACGACCGGATGCAAAATTAAAAAAAAAAAAAAAAATTTTTTTTTTTTTTTTGACTTACGTATCTGCCTACTTTATAAATTTTTCTAGGTTCAAATGCCTAGATGGCGCCCCGTAGTGCAGTTTACGTAAGTCTTTTTCCCCGATCGTTAAAATATATATATACAACTATATTTGAATTAATAAATAATAATAAATTTATTTTGCATCAAATCGATTTTCGTTCAAATATAGTTGTTCTATAATATTTATTTATATATATATAATTTCTTTTTTTTAAATTTAAGATTATATATATGTGGGAATGAGATGCATATATATATATATATATATATTATCAGGCAGGCAACAAACATTAGCATCATGCAATTGTGGGAAAGTTAGCCCTTCAAAGTGTTAGTTGACAAAGATTACTAGGATAATCAAAAGTGTGCCTAAGTAGATTAAATTTTTAATTATTTAATTACTGTATATTCAATTATATAATTACATATATTGCTTTGAAAAATACAGACATCAAATAATATATATATATATATATATATATATATATATATATATATATATATATATATATTGATTTAAATAAAATTTCATGTATTAATTTTTATATTTTAATTTGAAGGTGATTTTATTTATCTTTTTTTTTTTCTTTTTTATTTCAAAGGGATGTGATGACCTATATGTATACCATTACAACAGGAATATACTTAATATATAATAAGATTTTTTTCTTAATATAGTTGCAACATTATAATTAAAATAAAATAAAAATTATACAATATTTCATGTATACTTATTGTATGTAAATAACCAATGCATGAAACTTCCCATTAAGAAAGAGATTGCTCACAAGGACACAGTTATTTTTATATTTTTCCCCAGTGAATATTGTTATTTGTATTAAATGTTTTGCAATTAGTGAAATAAACAAAATTATTATTACTAAATATATTGAGGGTATTAATTTGAATTGGAATTAATTTATTTTAAGACTTCCATTTTGTTTAGTCAGTTATACATATCAAATAAGGCAATGTGGCCACTGTTTCTAAGAAAGTATGTGGTGGTTATAATAGGACTTATGCTAATGTTGCTAAATGGTCAGTTGAGTCAAGAAATAATAATACAGATGCAAACCTGCAGCAGAATATGAAGCAAAACCATTTGCCTTGATCTTTTTGTCTATGATGTTTTTGAAAATAACATAAGCTCTTTTATTACTTGGGCCAAAGAAATGCCACAAAATATTTTTGATAAATTCAACTTCATGATACTTATGGGACTTTTTAGGTCTTTTAAACATTTTTTTCACAGATAAGGAACTTACATTAGTGATCACAGACACTCCATGCTTACTATATAAATTTGTTTAAGAGTTATAATATGAAATGTTGAGCACAAACAATATGTGGCATAATGTTTTAAGCATAATGGACCACCAAAATTTTGGACACATTTTTATTTTTTTTTTCTATATGGAACAAAAATCAATACTCTTTGAAACTACACAATAATTAAAGTAAATTAACATAAGAAAATATTATCACTGGTAAATTTTTCATGTAAATTTTTCAACAAATGTTTTGGAAAAAAATAATGAAGTCATTTGGTAACAGTTTGCGATTACAGCCAATTTATCTTCAAAACAAATGGATACTGATTTTTGAAAATTTCTATGAATTTAGGATATTGCTACATAATAACATCAATTCACATAATATAACCATGCAATTACCTGATCTGCAATCATCATTATTGATATTTATTAGAGCCAATAAACCCAAATTTTTCCATTGTTGCAGGTACTGACCTTTAGCCAATAAATTGTCCTAAAGTATAATTTAAGAATTGAAACATGATTAATAAACCCAGACACCTATTCCTCCTAAGGAAAAAAAAAAGAAATAATACAGACATTATCACCATAACATTGTGGAAAAATTCATACATAATCAAAAGTCAATGTCATAAGAAAAATAATCAAAATCAAAATAACAAAATCAGGATTATGCTACAAGTAACTTAGAGATGTCTATTAATTATTATAAACAAAACACCAATGGGGATAAACAACAGCTCAATACTATGTATGCCAAAAGTATTAATGATTACAAATAGTGAACTAAGTAAATAGAGCCAACCACATAATTTCAATTGAGAGCAAAATAGCAGGTTGCAATGGAAAAAATAGAACAACCAAAATGTTTTAAAAAAGTACTTTAAATACAGATAATGAAATTTTCACACATTTCTGAAGTTGATAATGGAGACTTGAACGTAGTAACCACATCTCATAATAAAAACAAAAGTATGCATATACCCCATACAGTATCAGATACTAATAATGTAATACAATGACACATTTATCAATAGATAAATTAACATTATTTAGATCTTCAATCGAAAGTTAAAGTTGCACATATGTATGTTAAGTAGATACCCATGATGAAACTTAGAATATGTATGCTAAATACTAAAGGATTGCATTTGATTCATAAACATTTCAAGTAGAGAAATAGCTAGACATTGTACAACCACATATAAATGGTTTAGTGGAGACAAACTTATAATGTTTCTCAGATATATCTTTCTGTTTATATTAACAGAGTGGGCTACACAGCTTTTTAAAAGATAGCTTCAAAACTTTCAGGAAGTACAGAGTGATAATTATGAGATCATTCCCATTTAATTCATTTCAAATATTGTATAAATATAATCACTTGATAATAGTTACTATGTATCATAATACTATAAGCTTAAATATAATGTTTATGTATATTCATTAAAACTATAAAACAATAAATAGACTCATTCAAATAATTAATTCATTATTTTTCTGATGGGAGATTTTAACAATGGTTACATCTCATTAACATTCACCTAATGAGTAGTGGGGAGTTTCTGACAAATAATACAGTCTCATTTAAAAATAGAAGGTATTCATCTTTGATTGACTTTGTTTTTATTCAAATTTACTACATCATTCACTTAAAATTCAAATAGTCCCTGCTTCCTTTATAGACCAATTTTCTATAACCATAATTATAGATTTAAATTATACATTCTACCAATACAGCACAATAAAATAATAAATATGCTATTGATTATAAAACTACAGAATTTATATATACTCTGAAATTTATATTCTATGTATCAAAATAAAAGATAAATTACTGTTCCCAGTACAAAGATGGATAATATTCACACAATTAATCTCACACATAATAAATTATGTTATTAGATCTACTATGCCACATATTAGTCTCTTAGTTGTCAGTGATTAATTGTCCAAAATAATTATGAAGTGTGTACTCACATTAGATAATAACCAGTTTATATATTGACATGTGTCATATTAAAGGTATACATTGCCAAAATAAAAATAAAAAATTCAAACAATCTCAATTTTGGTCATGACAATTTATCAGATGGGCACTAGGTCAATCTTCTATATATTGGATTTATATGTCTCTACTAATTAACAACATGGTTGTGACTGGTGATAATATGTTAACTTTAATGTATACACACTTCAAAGGTAAACTATAGAAGAAACTTTTTTTTTTCAAATCGTCATATAATTAATTTGTAACAACTGAAAGACAAACATTGCCTGAGCCACAATAACTTTACTATGTTTGGAAATAATGCCTGAATCTTTCTGTCCTATTAGTCATACCAAAGTTTGTATTTGAACTCCTATGTCAATTCACCTCAAATTTTCTTGCAGATATAGGTAATTTATAAAATTTATAATTTATATCCAATATTAATTTTACCTGAATATTTTCACCCTGTCCTATTAGGCATGCTCAAGTTTGTGTTTAACCCCCTACATCAATTTACCTCAAAATATCTTGCAGATATGGTTAATTTATAAAATTAATAATTTATATCTAATAACAATTGTCCCATTCAGAAAAAAAAAATCACCATTCACAATGCAAAGTATAAGACCAATATCCATGGATCTATTATGAATATAATTATTTTAAAATGTATTAAAAAATAAGATGAAGACACATTTATTATCATTTTTATCACAATCACAATTCGCTAAAAATGATTATTAATAGATTAAGAAGCAGTATTATTCAAGTCAGTCATTGAGACAGTACAAAATGCAAAGAAATACAGTCCAATTATAGTACAGCTTGACAATAAAATAAGCTTTTAACTTTGTGCTAATTGATATTTCCATACAAACTTCAAAAAATGCTAACATATCTAATTCTATTTTGTATATGCTTACAAATTTACTTATAGATCGGAAAATACATATTATTTTAAATGGAAAAAATACCTCCTTCACTTAACCCAAGTCAGTTGATACCTCAATAATCACTGCTCAGTGCTTTATTATTTACAACTTACATATACAAATTATTTAGCAACATAGAAAAAAAACACAGATGATATGATTTTTTTTTTTTTACAATAACAACACCAAAGAAATTCCAATATTTGTAAACATACTGAAAGAATATACCAACTTCCATAAACAATAATTCAATTGTGACAAATCATACTTTTGGTTCATATACAAAGGTAAAATGATAAACAAAAACATGTATTGTCTTACCAACTACATATTTAGGTTTTCATTTCTATTTGAGCAATATGGCTATGAGAAAGCAAATATGAAAAAAAATGTCTAAGTCAAGAGAGCACCCAGTATTATCACTTTCAAGGGCATATCTCTCACTATCTTCTAAGGTAACTCTTATCAATATAACATACAACTTACCAGTCATAATATTTACAAAATCATTCATCTTAAATATTTATTTAACTGGAGTAATGCACTTATGGGAAAAGAAAACAGTTGCAATTTCACCCAGAAATTTACAGATTTGTAGTACTTAGAATGGACTAGAATTTCACTCAATTTATGTATATAGAATATAAAACCTTACATAAATTATGCTAATATTATTTCCATATATAGAAATATTACTTAAGTTAAAACCAACAGATAAGCCTTCTCTATATATAGAACATCTTCAAACAATTCTCATTGTAATTAATATAATGACAAATATTATGATATTTCTGCAAGAGAAATGACAATATTGAAAAGTTTATACACTTTTACAACTAAATCTAAATAAACAAGCAGATTCTACAATGTTTGTCATTAATAATAGGCAACTGGACTATGAGCAAAAATTTGGATTTTATGCTCACAATAAATAGGCAAGTTTTACCTCCCTTTTATTTTTTGATGTGTAAGAAAAATCTTAAGCCCAAACAATATGTCATTTATATCTCAAGGAAGAAGATCAAATAGACATTTTTATAAGTGTTGTAACCTACAAAATGGCCATTCATATATCACAAAAACACTTGGAAAAATAATAGTACAAATTCAATCGCTAATTACTTTTTAACAATAATTTTGCTTTGCAGAAATAAGAAACCAGCACATTAACACTTTACTTTCTGTGGTGCAGCAGATGCTGATTTTTTTTTTTTACAAAGTAATACAAGAATACACCTGAATATACTTAAAAACAGCAAGATACAATTATATAGAGATCCAAAAAGTTACTCCTCTAGATATTTTTTGCAGTTACATAGTCACTTATTCATCAGTATTATAGCCTGAAGCAAGTTGTTCTAACTATAATTCTTCAATATCTTATTATTCTCAGGTATATTAATTATAATATTGTATGTTTAACAATCTGCAGTGATTTATTTTTATTTTTCTAATTCTAACAAAATTGTAAATAGGTAAAGTTTTTTATATTGTTTTTTTTTTTTTTCATTTCTATTATAATATACTATGTTTTTATTAATAAAATTCATTTTGAATGTTAAAAAAGTAACCCTCGTACAAAATGTTTTATTTAGTTTTTCCTAACAATATAAAAAACTGAAGAAATTATATTTTTTTTATAATTCATACATTTTCTAACAAACAGAAGAAATCATCGTTATTATCACTATTTGAAAATTAAAAAGAATGCAATATAAAAATAATTATGTAATTCGTTTGAACACACACAAAAAATAACACCATTTTGAATATTAAATTTTGAACTTTTTTTTATTTCATTACTTTTAAAAAATAAAGACGCATCACTTTACCTACAATGTTTGGTAAATTTCAAAATGGCTTATATTCACTTTTGGAGCTTATCTTTGTATATATATATATATACTTATATATATATAAGACATATTTTGCGGTTTCATCAGTGTTAAAAAAAATAAATATTGATATACCGACGTTTCGACTTGATCACATGACTTGTGTGATCAAATCGAAACGTCGATATATCAATATTTAAATTTTTTAACACGGATGAACCCGCAAAATATGCCTTTTATATATGCAACCCGTGAAAATCTTCTTATCAATATATATATATATTAATGAATGTCAACACAAACTTTAAAGCTTTTTTCACTTATCCAGTCTATCTCATACAATTGATACACGTGATCACACACGTGCGTAAAAGATAAATGATCTCCAGTAAATTAATATCGCGCTGAACTACCACTTATCAATTAGTCCAGATCCTCATCTCCCACACTCATATATTGCTTTATATGAAGGTAAAAAATCCTCAAACTTTTATGGACAGTCTTCATTCTACTCCACCCTCCAACTCTTCAGCCATCTATTCCATTGAAAATGATGAAATATCCAAATCGCCTTTTGATGCCAATATTATTGTAATGTAGATGTTACTGTTAAGTCATTCTGATTTCTCGTGTATAGGACCTTATCATTTAAATACATAGAATAGGAATGGGCAGAATACAGGCTAAATTTATAATGTTTGATCGAATACAAGTATAATTATATATCTGCAGTTATGTAATTCTTTAAGGGATTGGAACACAAACGTTCAGGCTCCTTTCAACTATTCAATCTATCTCATACAATTGATACACATGTCCACACACACATGTATAAAAGTAAATGATTTCCAATATATATGTTTTGCATAAACCAGCACGCATCAGTTGGTCCAGATCATCATCTCCCTCACTCATATATAATCAGTGCTCGATGTGGTCATATTTATCAGTTGTATGAGATATATTGATAAGTTGAAGGAAGCTTGAAAATCTGTGTCCAATTCCTTACATAATTTCATACCTCCAGGTATATAAATAATACTTGTATTCAATAAAACAAACACATACACACCCATATATAAATGCTCTGTATATCTCTATCAAATGAAATATGCAAATATAGAACTGGAAAATGTCAAATTTTATGTATTTATTTTTTAAATAATAACAAGTTAGATTTTTTTGGATGATAAGAGTCATGAGTAATATTTGCATAAATTTAAGTTGAGGAATGAAGCTGGCTGTTTGTAACCTTACTCATTATTAAAAATACTGCACAGGGCATCTTGTCAATATTCTTGATACAATTATGATAATCAGAATACAATAATAATGTGAAAGGCTAAAATCTTCGACAGAAATGCATTGAAATGCTTATGTGACAGCCAATCAGATGTAATAATGACTGCATTTGGAACTATCAATTCAAGGACACAAGCCAGAACACAAGATCTTGAATTGAGAGCTTCATATGCAGTCATTATTACATCTGAATGCCTGTCATATAAGCATTTTAAGGCGCTTCTGTCGAAGGTTTTAGCCTTTCACGTTATTATTAGATCATCTGCTAGCGCGTAAATCAGAATATAATAAATGCATTAGTATTGTTTTTTATTATTAGACATTTGTCATTACTATGTTATTTATTTCAATTCATGTAATAAAAAACTTAGAACAGGGTAATATTGCTTCCAGTTTTAATCGTTAAATTACTCTTTAGTTTTTATTTTGATTATAGTTATATATACCAATGTATATTGTTTACATGTTTAAATTTTATTATATATGTTTTGATTTTTGTTAAAATTGCAAATATACTTTATTTTGTATTATAATTATTTTCTCATTATTTTTTTTTCTTGATTAACATGAAACAAAATATGTACAAATTACTGATATATAATTTTTTTAATTACGTTCGTACGAACTTGTAAAATGAATTATATATATATATACATGATTTCAACTTTTATTTAATTTTGCATTTATTTTTTTTTTAAATTGGAAAAAAAAAATACTTTGAATAATAATTAGTTATAAAGATTTTTCTCCAAAAATAGCTGTTAAATATGAAAACATCTGCGTTTAAGATATTAAAAATTTAATTGAAGCTCTTAAACAAAATGTATCTCTTTTTTAATTTTTATTTTATTTTAAAATTCAATCTCAACTACGTTTGCTAGCCAAATTTATAAAGAAATATTAATAAGTGCATTATTTTTATAAAAAGATGTGAACACACACACGAAAAATTTAATATGATAATAAATAAAATCAAAATATAAGTTCTTCTGATATTTTGTAATGAGAACTTCACTATTTATTTTTATTTACTATGATGATCATTTTACTTCATATGTGGGAATAAAATTAAATGAGAAATACAGAACATTTTAGTCCATCTTCATATTTATGTAAGTATTATTTATGCATATAACAGCAGTATTTTTTTTATATTGAAACAGAAACTATACTCATATAATCAGTTGATCATTTTATACTTTAATGGTTATTTGATATCTTTTAAATAATAATAATAATAATAATAATAATAATAATAATAATAATAATAATAATAATAATAATAATAATAATAATAATAATAATAATAATATTATTATTATTATTATTATTATTATTATTATTATTATTATTATTATTATTATTATTATTATTATTATTATTATTATTATTATTATTATTATTATTATTATTATTATTATTATTATTATTATTATTATTATTATTATGTTCATCGATAAAAATTATTTGTCTTATAGAGTTACAATAGTGCTACATAGTTTAAATTGTGTTTACTGTGCAATCTGTAGTTGTAAATTTACATATATAAACATTGATTTATTGGCTTACACAAGATTTCATGAATTTTTACATACTGTGTGTGAGTTACAAATGTTTTACATAGTTTGAATTGTTGTGGTTACATGATCAATGTGCAGATATGGGCTGATATATGTGAATGTTGATTCATTATTTTATTTGAGATTACAATAATTTTTTCATGCTGTGGATTAATCACAAGTGTTTTATATGGAATGTATTGTTGTGATTACATGGACAATATGTAGTTAAAAATTGCAACAAATTCTAACATAGCTATCAGCTTCCCCTCTCTGGAACACTCAACTATTCAAATGCACCAGAAAATAGGAATTGTTGGTTTACCATTTCCCACCATGTTATACAATCACACCAACATTCTCTCCAACTCGCATTGCCAATAAAACCAAGAGGAAAATCTGATCACACAAAGAAGCTCCAGAACTCTAAAAAATCAAAAATAACAGTGATTTCATACCTGTGTGGACCCCACAGACCATTGCAACACTATCAAAAAATAGCTAGTCCCTCATCTTTGTTTACTCAAGCAACCCAATCCCACAATCCAACTTGGTTCACATCTGTAGATACTACTATCCAGAGCATGTAAAATTTATGTAAACTTGTGTAAATCAATAAAATAACATTTATTGATGTAAACCCACATCTACAGATTATGCATGTAACCATGGCAATCCAATCTATGTAAAACCCTTGTAATTAATCCACAGCATATAAAAATTCCTGATTCCTGTAATATAATGCAAATACATAAATCAATTTGCACATACATATTATTATTATTATTATTATTATTATTATTATTATTATTATTATTATTATTATTATTATTATTATTATTATTATTATTATTATTATTATTATTATTATTATTATTATTATTATTATTATTATTATTATTATTATTATTATTATTATTATCAAAGTAATATTAACATTATAAATCATGATAACATTTATAGTTTCAATTTGGTCTCATAGTGTGTTGGCTGTTGATAATTTAGCCCACTATATATGTGGTTTGATAATATAAAAGTTTTACATTTATGATTGAGGTTGCAATGTGTTAATAAACTGTGCATTAAAATTGCAAATTACAATGGATACTCTAATTTGATTGAAAATTTTGCTTATTTTAATGTGATCTTAGATGGTGTTGTAATTCTTATTATAATAAATAAATTTAAAAACAACATTTTGAAATTTTAACAACTGCAATATAAGGTATTTAACATTCAATATTTTAAAAATAAAAAAAAAGCATTTCTATTGAAAAGTTATATTTATAAATAATATTAATTAATTTTGTGTATAAATTTTATAAAACAATGTTTTCTCTCAGACAGTCATAAAGGTATTGATGTTATGGAGTAAATGTTTGGTAATCTTTATAGCAATATTAAGTTTTATAGTGTGTATTTATCTATTTAAATTGTAATTGCATATGAATATTTTATTTCAATTAGGTAATAATGGGTAACACTGAAATATATTAGTAGGAACTGGAAATAAAAGTGTGGATCCAAATTTTGCGAAACAAATTTGGAACGTGTTTAGAGTAATAAATGCTGATATTAGTCAATTTAAAGTTGAGTTAGTTGCTTAATGTAAAACATCTTAAAATGATATTTATTAATGAAATACAAAGTTTGATATTAAATTTAATGCATCTAAAGCTGATTTGAATAAATTTAAAGCTAATTTTATTGCTAAATGTAATACATTAGAGGTTTATAAGATATGAGAAATCTACAAATCTGATATGATGTTAAATGAATTTACAGATGAAATAAAAGCTGATCTAATACTTCTAATATTTCTTCAGACCATAAAATTTAGAAAAAATAAAGTGTGATTTGCTTAATGTAAACATTGACAAATCTAATGATAAATTGAGTAATGCTAAATAAATGATGAAGATATGATGAAGAGATAGTGATCAGGGCTGCTGATGAGAGCTCATGCAATGCAAGTAATGATTACTATATGCTTTGACCATTTTGTAAAGCAGTGTATTACATATTGCATAATTAAATATAATTTAAGTTTTTTTTTAGATTATGATCACTCCATCTTTCCCTTTATTTCAATCCTATTACAATTTTCCATCATCTCAGAAATCAGGCCAACCCTTTCTCATATTGAATATATATTTTAAACAGCTATTTCACTTTTCTATGTGAAAAAGAAGTCATATAGTAATATGCATATTCCTGAATTAGATGGCCATAAAGTATATAAAAAATATAAATGATCATCAAGGCAGGCCTAACATGTTCATTGACACTCATAATTTTATCCAAAACACAATCTCTTACACAACTCTTCATCATATCTTTAGTATTATATAAATAGAAAATTACTATTGTTTGATTACAAATGTTAAATTTTCAAAACTCACAACTGTGACATAAACTTCTTTATGAAAATGTATTAATAATTATTACTCATCGTTTATTAAACTAATGGTAAAATAAAACTAATTATAGAAAAATATTTTTATGTAATTTAAATTTTAAAACAGTTATAATTTTTATAAAGACAACACTTAAAACAGTTATGTGATATTTCTAAACAAAAGTTTTAAAAATACTTGCAGCCAATAATATATTATCAGATATTTTGAACATAATAATTTTATTAAGGATGAATTTTAATTTTAAAAGAACAAAATTGAATTATTGCTATTAAGAGATTAAAAAAAAAATCATTATTGTTTTAATGTACATATAACTTATCTTATAAACATTGAAAAGTAAAATATTTGAAAAAAAGATGATTAAAATATTTGAGTTTGACATTAAAACCCTTTGTATATTTAAATGACTAAAAGCTATAAAATATATGTCTACAGAAGAATAACTTATATTTATTTTTTAAACTTTTACTTGAAAAATAATAAAAAGTTACAATATTTCGAAAAATAAGCACATTCAATAATTGATTTTGTTATATGTATTATGGTATTAAAAATATTGACCTTAACAAAATAGAGAAAGAATTTTATAGTATTTATAAAAATTCAGATGAAAATAAGCATAAATAAAAAAAAATCTATAAAACAAAATCTTACAATTTTTTGTTAGTTTTTTATTTATTTTAGAAAAGTTTGAAACATTGGATGATATTATTTTTTTTTTCTTTATTTTCTTTATAAATCTGTGTTACTGCGAGCTAAAGGGTTTTTTTTCAGCATCTCAGTTTATATAAAGTATACCGCCTGTCCGTCTGCATATTTATATCTTAACATGTTAATAAACATCAATTACGTTTATTTTCGCGTAAGATATCAATGTATAGTAAAAATTTAAACTAGTTGAAATTCATGTTTATCAGTATTAGATGAATCTAAAACCAAAATACTTTCACAAATGAAATTAAAAAAAAAAAGGTAGAGTAGCCTACAAATGATTCATATTTTTTTATAAAAATAAAAATATTAAATAGAGATAAAATTCAGTAATAATTGAACTTTTTAGTTTATATATATATATATATATATATTATAACGATCCAAATGAAAGTGAATGATGGATCTTACCCTAATCTGCACTACAAGGGCGCCATCTAGGCATTTGAACCTAGAAAAATGGATAAAGTAGGTGATACATGCTGTTAAGATCCCACTTTATTTTATATTTAGACCATTATCCCACTGTCACTAGCTCAGTGGAGACGCAGAGATAATAATCTATATCTTTAATTTATATCTTAAATATAAAAAAATAAAAGCCACTGCCAGTAAATAATACACAAACAATATTTATTTATGCACATATATAATCATTTTGAATTTGAGGAATAACATTAATTATTTAGATTTTAATATTAATTTTTAATTTAAATTATTATTATAAGATTATTGAGTATGAATGAATTTAATATTTTTATTAAGATCATCGAGTATGAATAGACTGCATAGATTGTATTTGAAAAGAAAATGTTCTATCCCTTATTTAACCGTAGGCCAAAAGTTCGCAGCCAAATCAACATCAATCCATCTGATATATCGATGTACTCAGTGCAGCATAAATACAACAACACAAAATACTATACTGTCAGGGATGTACATTTGAACAGTAAGTAGAGTTAGAGAAGGCATTGTCTCTCAACCAAACAGGAATGCTAAATCTGTTGGTGAGTAGAACAATAAACAAAAAAACTCCATAGGAATGGACCATGTCTTCCATCTTATTATCCAATTCCATATGCAAAAAGATGGTGTGTGGTGTGTATATGCAATCCTGCCCATAGCAGATCTCATGCTACACTTACAATTACATCAATACATCTAATCCATTGACCCAATTTAACTACAAAACAAATAACCTAAGATTACCCTCCCTTAAACAATATATATATGTTTACAAATCTATTTAGCCATTCACACCCAACTTAAATTTAACATTTATTTAAATTTGCACAGATGAAGTTTATAAAATTTGTTTTATAATGTTGAGTATATATCAGCTGCATAGATTCCATGGTTAAAAACATTTCAAAATAGACATAACCAATCAAAATACAAAGTCATTGATAATGTCAATTAAAGAGGGAATACAAGAAACACAATGGCATTCATCATAAGATACCACATTGACATCGATGACTTATATATTCTAATCGAATATGAAAACCACAACATAATTAACCGCTAACGAATCCATGCAACATCCATACCCAACTTAAATTTATGCATTTATAATAATTTATACAAAAATATGAATAAGAAATGAAAATGGAAATGATTTTAGCAAACTTAACTATTTAAAATTTAAACATCAATAATTGATTTGGAAACTTTAAGTCAGATAAAAGTTCATTTTAAAAAAAATATGCTTAGCTTGTTAAATCTTTAAAGTTCTTAATTATTTGTAGTCAAATTTTTCCATTTACTCCTTACAGTAGAAGAGCTCATGGTTCCTGTTGTCAATTCCCACAAAGACTTTCATGGAAGACTGGTCTGATATTTTGGAGGTAGCCTTAGCTGGTTCCATTCTGGTATCACAGTCATTTCATTTTTATAATAAGTGAGAGAGAACGACAAGTGCATCTTATCGTTCTTCTCAAAAAATCAAGTTGGAACTGTTAGGAAACTGTTTTAATTTTTAATTGTTTTCCTTTTATAATGGTCCTCTGGTTCAATGAACAAAAGTTGTCACTGTTCAATTTTTTCATTATGGTCCGGGCCTTTATTGCTGCTTCTATATTGGATAAGCTAATTCTTTTCATTCTCTTATCTATATCTTTTAACTGACTTTTCTATAAGAGCCCTGAGGGCTAGTTTGATTTCCAATTAATTTATAAAACAATCATTTTCATTTCCAGAGATTATATATAAATATTTTTACAAAAATATTTTATCTTTACATCTTGTACTTTTTTCTAAAAAAAATATGTTCAAATATCTCTTGTTTTTTTTTTTTTTTTAAAAAAAATAAATAATATTTTTTTAATGTTTTGCATCTATGTGAATATAAATACATTTAACAACTCTTTAATTTTTTTTTTTTAGCTTTTAGATTTTTAATAAATGTATTTTTATTTGTGAACTTAGTTTTTATTTTAAATTAATGTAATGGCATATTTATATATTGTTACTATATATATATATATATATATATATATATATATATATATATATATATATATATATATATATATATATATATATATATATATATATATATATATATATATATATATATATATAATTAAAAATAAAACTTCTTTTGAACCAACTATATTAAAATCTGGAAAATTAAAACAAGTTTCTTAAAAATCACACTTTTTACATAGTTGTTTTTATTTCCAATTTTAATATGCATAAAATTGATTTAATTGTATCCTACAGTTTCATGTGATATAAAACTGAGAGTGACCAACTTAATAATTTCAAAAATCATAAAATCTTGTATTGCAAAATAAAAAAGGAATATGAAAAAGAAATGTATTTAAATAATATCTGTGAATGCAAAGAAAACTTAACTTGGGTGAAAAATAATCCAGTCTTGTTAGTACATATGTAATATTAAATAAAAGATGAGTATGCACATCTATTAATTTAATGAAAGATAAATGCTACTGCATTCAAAACAACAAAACAAGTTACAACTATAAAAACAAAGATTTATTGATGCTAAATATCATAATCATAGCAGAATAAAGATAGATAAGAATCTCATTCTTAGTTAATATAAAATATGAATATCAAGGGGATCTAAATAAATAAATACAGAGGCAATTTTGTATGTTTATGAGAAAGGAATGGGTGTATACACCATTTTACGGAGAGAAGGTTGCTGGAGCACATTTTATTGATGGCATTGGCATTCCTGCTGATTGATAAAGCCTCCTTAATTTTTCTCTTTCTGTTATCTTGCTCTGAAAGGCTAACATTGGCTGTGGAAAGATCGAAGCAAAGGTCATATAGCAGCTCATGGTCTAGGAAGAGACAAGAATATTCAGTGTTTTTTCTTAGTACATTTGCACATGATAACTATGTTGAGCAAGTCTTATAGCCAAGTAGGCACATGTTTTCCTGTAATATGACTTCAAGCAGGAATCATTAGAGGAGTTAATTTTACAATTTATAAATCAAAAGGTTTTAATTAAAATTTATATTTGTTATTAAGATGATTTTCAACTAAAATCTCTATTTTTTTTTCAGTATGTATGAATGTATGTATGTATATATATATATATATATATATATATATATATATATATATATATATATATATATATATATATATATATATATATATATATATATATGGCTGCAGAAAGGAGTTTTCTATTAACTGAAAGGAGACCCTTTGATTCCTCTTGGAGGCCTTAAAGGAACCGAGCAGGGCAAATTCCTAATGTCCACTCCATACGTTCTTGCCGTTGCAGCTGTTATTACTATATGTTTATTCATATAGTATACGAACATGGATGGGCTACTCACCAACACGCATTAGCCAGCGTGGTGAGTTTATTGGCTTTTTACCTCTGAGTTTAAGATCAAGAAACACCATGGTCTTTCTTCTCAGTGCCTGATAAGGCAGATTGAATGTTTGTGTAAATGATAAAGATTTTTCCCAATTATACAATTATGACAGACAAAAATAAAGCATGGCCCTTAATCTCAGGAGGCTGTAAAGTCACCAACCAAGGCAGCGGTTGGTGGCCGAAGGCGGAGGGTGCTAAGAATATCTTGGAGGCAGACCCAGGCTGCCATTTGATGACGAATTTTTATTTAGGTACTTACAACTGCAGATCACTTTCAAGTGAAGGAAGATTGCAAGAATTAGAAGAAGAACTCTCTTATATTAAATGGGATATTATTGGACTTTGTGAAGTTAGAAGAAAAGGTGAAGAGACAATTGATTTAAAAAGTGGACATATGCTCTATTATAAAGGCACAAATATTGGAAATACAAGTGGAGTAGGATTCATTATAAATAAAAAGTGGAAGAACAATATTGTGGAGATTGATGGTGTATCAGACAGAGTGGCAAGATTAGTTATACAACTTAATAGCAGATATCAAATGCAGATAAATCAGGTTTATGCCCCAACAAGTTCTCACAGTGATGAAGTAGTAGAAGATTTTTATATGGATGTACAAAAGGCTTTTGATCAGAGTAAACAACATTTTAAAATTGTTTTGGGAGATTTTAATGCTAGAATTGGTAAACAAATGAAAGATGAAAGTGTTGTAGGTAATTTTGGTTATGGTAATAGAAATGAGAGAGGACATAGACTTGTGGAGTTTGCAGAGAAGGAAAAACTTTATATTATGAATTCTTTTTATAAGAAAAATGTTAGAAGGAAATGGACATGGAAGCATCCAAATGGAGGTACAGCAGAATTGGATTATATTTTGACTAACAGGAAATACATATTTCAAGATTGTAATGTTCTTAATAAATTTAACACAGGAAGTGATCATCGATTAGTAAGGTAAGATACATGTTAATGTAAAACTGGAGAGACAAAAATTATTAAGAAAAACTATATTTACAGTTGGTATTCCTAATCGTCAGAAACATTTTAATGAATTTAAATTAGAACTTACAAATCGGTTTCAAGTATTAGTAGATTTTGAACATGATTCAGATTTGAATGAAATTAATATGAAAATAACTGATACACTTTTAAAAACTGCAACAAAGATAGCTGGTAGAAAATAGCAGCAATTGACTAATAAAATTTCTACTGAGACTAGAGAACTTATGAAGAAAAGAAGGAATATGAAGATATGCAAGAATGATGCATTAAAAAGAATTGAATATCTCGAATTTTGTAAAATGGTGCGGAAAAGAGTTGAAAATGATATAAGAAAGTATAACTGTGAACTAGCAAGAAAAGCTGTAGAAGAAAATAAAAGTCTTAAGAATGGAAAACAACATTTTGGTATTGGTAGGAAATTTATATCTGCAATAAGATAAAAGATGGAATTATTACTAAAAAGAGGGATGACATTATGAAATTGGTAGAAGATTTTTATCAAGAATTATATAGTAATAAAGAACCAGTACCTCCTATATCTATTACATCTTCCAAATTGCCCAGAATTTTAAATGAAGAAGTGAGAAATGCAATTAAATGTATGAAAAAAGGAAAGGCTCCAGGTAATGATGGAATTATAATTGATATATTAAAAGAAGCAGGTGAAGAAACAGAAAAAATATTAGCAAAGTTATATACCAAATGTCTAAATGATAAAGATGTACCGGATGATTGGAAGAATGCAGTAATAATATTAATATTTAAAAAAGGTGATAAAGAAGATTTTAGAAATTACATACCTATCAGCCTTTTATCAGTTTTATATAAAATTTTTACAAAGATAATTACAACTCGTCTACAGAGAACCTTGGATTTTCACCAACCAAGAGAACAAGCTGGATTTAAAAGTGGTTTTAGTACAGTAGATCATATTCAAGTATTGAGAGAAGTTATAGAAAGGACAAATGAATGTGAGTTGTCATTATGTTTTGGATTTGTAGATTATGAAAAGGCATTTGATTCTATAAACATTTCTTCAGTGATTAAAGCATTGGATCATCAAGGTATAGATCCAGGATATTGTCATATTTTAAAGAATATTTATAAAAATGCAACAGCAACAATTAGATTACATAATAATACTGGGAAAGTCAACATTGAGAAAGGTGTAAGACAAGGTGACTCCATATCTCCAAAACTTTTTACAGCAGTGCTGCAAGAAGTATTTTGTGGATTAAAATGGGAAACTAAAGGAGTGAAAGTAAATGGAGATTATTTAAGTCATTTAGATTTCGCAGATGATGTAGTTGTTTTTGCAAATAATGCTTCCGAGCTGCAGGAAATGTTGCAGGAGTTATCAGATGAAAGTAGGAACGTAGGACTAAAGATAAATGTTAAAAAGACTAAAGTAATGTTTAATCGATTTGCTCAAAATATGAAAATAAAGATTGATTATGATGAATTAGAAGAAGTTAAGAGTTACAAATACCTTGGTCAGATTATTAATACAGATGGAAACATAATAGAGGAAATTAATCATAGAATTAAACTTGGTTGGAGTGCTTTTTGTAGAAATAACTTGATATTAAAAGGAAATATGCCTATGTGTTTGAAAAGAAAGGTTTTTAAAAAATGTGTTTTACCAGTTCTTACTTATGGATCTGAGACTTGGACACTTAATAGAAGATCAATACAGAGACTTCAGACCACTCAAAGAAGTATGGAGAGATGTATGTTGGGAGTAACAAGAAGAGATCGAAAACGCAATGTATGGGTAAGAGAACAAACAGGTGTTATATACCTCATTGAAAAAATTAAAAGATTGAAGTGGAGTTGGGCTGGACATATTGCTAGAAGAGATGATAATAGATGGACAATTGAAATTTTAAACTGGATTCCAAGAGATTGTAAAAGACCCAGAAGGAGACCACATGTAAGATGGATGGATGAAATAAGAAAATGTGTAGGGGTGATGTGGAGAAGAGAAGCTAAAGATCGGAGAAGATGGATTAAACTTGGAGAGACCTTCATCCTGCAGTGGATTGATAATGGTTGATAATGATATATATATATATATATATATATATATATATATATATATATATATATATATATATATATATATATATATATATATATATATATATATATATATATATATATATATAAAGTTTGATATCTGTATTCGTTTCACAATATATGTAATATACAAATCAATATATATATCAAAATACAGTACAATTTATATAAATTATATTCTTTTAGAAGTACTTTTGACTATACACTTTGTAGTCTTTATCAACTATATAATGTTGAATAATCAAAACGAGACAACCCTTAACAATACCCATAGTTCAATTCAGATTTCCCACAATTCTGTTATCTTAACATTTGATGACTGGCGATTCATTAACATTTGACGATTTCTTGAAAACAACATAGCCTCTTTTATTTTACGTTTATTATGACAATATTCAATTTGAATGATTTTCATATTTTTATAATCAAATTTAAATCCATATTGACAAGATTTATTATGATCAAATATAACAGATGATGAAGGTTTATTTACATCTGTTCCATATTGATTCTCTTTTTGAATTCTATTATATAAAATCATATGTTCTTTTATTCTCTTCTCAAATGTACACTTAGATTCACCAATGTATTGTAAGCCACATCCACATATCAATCTATATATAATAGAATTTTGATTAAACTTTGAATTTTGAATTTTAGAGTTATTAAGCAATCTATTTATGTTATTTGTAGAGAAAAAAACAATATGACACAAACCATTATAAATTTTCCTAATAAACTTGACCTGCTCATCTGATATAAATGACATTGAAATCCATTTCATTTTGATATTTTTATTTTTAATTTTATTATAGTGTTGATTTCTTTTAAATCCTTTAATAATATTAGTAATAGCATTTTTATAATAACCAATTTTCAGTAAGTCATTAACAAATAAATGTACATTTTTAATTTTATCACTAGAATATTTGCATAATTTTTCATTTCGAAATAATAATGATTCATAGGTACATTTGATTCATATGGAATAAAATCTCTAGTTTCAATTGGTTTAATTAACATAAGATAATCCAAACTGTAATCATTAAGAGTAACTTGAATATCCAATAATTTTATGGAATTGTATTTCTCTTTAGTTATAACCCATTTTATATCCTTAATCTCATTTAACTCATTAAATAAATTGATTATTAATTCTTGTTTTCCACAAATAAAAAACATCATCCACATATCTATGATATACTTTAATTTTTTGATATTTCAAATATCAAGAAATTAAAGTATATCATAGATATGTGGAAGATGTTTTTATTTGTGGAAAACAAGAATTAATAATCAATTTATTTAATGAATTAAATGAGATTAAGGATATAAAATGGGTTATAACTAAAGAGAAATACAATTCCATAAAATTCTTGGATATTCAAGTTACTCTTAATGATTACAGTTTGGATTATCTTATGTTAATTAAACCAATTGAAACTAGAGGTTTTATTCCATATGAATCACATGTACCTATGTGTCATAAGCTGTCTGGATTGAAATCATTCTTATTTCGAAATGAAAAATTATGCAAATATTCTAGTGATAAAAGTAAAAATGTAGATTTATTTGTTAATGACTTACTGAAAATTGGTTATTATAAAAATGCTATTGCTAATATTATTAAAGGATTTAAAAGAAATCAACACTATAATAAAATTAAAAATAAAAATATCAAAATGAAATGGATTTCAATGCCATTTATATCAGATGAGCAGGTCAAGTTTATTAGGAAAATTTATAATGGTTTGTATAATATTGCTTTTTTCTCTACAAATAACATAAATAGATGGCTTAATAATTCTAAAATTCAAAATTCAAAGTTTAATCAAAATTCTATTATACATAGATTGATATGTGTATGTGTCATACAATACATTGGTGAATCTAAGTGTACATTTGAGAAGAGAATAAAAGAACATATGTTTTTATATAATAGAATTCAAAAAGAGAATCAATATGGAACAGATGTAAATAAACCTTCATCATCTGTTATATTTGATCATAATAAATCTTGTCAATATGGATTTAAATTTGATTATAAAAATATGAAAATCATTCAAATTGAACATTGTCATAATAAACGTAAAATAAAAGAGGCTATGTTGATTTCAAGAAATCGTCAAATGTTAATGAATCACCAGTCATCAAATGTTAAGATAACAGAATTGTGGAAAATCTGAATTGAACTATGGGTATTGTTAAGGGTTGTCTCGTTTTGATTATTCAACGTTATATAGTTGATAAAGACTACAAAGTGTATAGTCGAAAGTACTTCTAAAAGAATATAATTTATATAAATTGTACTGTATTTTGATATATATATATATATATATATATATATATATATATATATATATATATATATATATATATATATATATATATATATATATATATATATATATATTCATCAGTTACTCCAATTAAAATTATTAAATTACAATACTTGACTTCTGATGAAAGAGTCATTATGAAAACTTTATATATATATATATATATATATATATATATATATATATATATATATATATATATATATATATATATATATATATATTTATTTATATAGCTTTGCACTAAGAAAATAAAAAATAATCTGTATTAAATTTAAAAAAGAATTAAGTTACTATTTCTCTCAGCTTTATAACTTAATCTAGCATCTGGCTATGGTTTTCTAATTAAAAATATAAATGAAATTTTTAGGTATTAAAGCATTTTCATCCATTACATTTTTTAATATAATTAAATTATAATACTGGTCTTACTATTGGAGATTTATACATTTTAATATATTTTTTTATGGCAGCATTATATTTTTGTGCCAAAGCTATCATGGACTAAAATGTATGAATTGTTAAAACTTTTTCTTGATTATATATATTTTTTTTATTGGTATGAAAGATCAAGTGGTAGATGTAAAATCAAGTGTCAACATCCATAAGGTCAAACTATAAGGGGATAATACTTTTTATTTATTTTTCAACTTAAAATATTATTTTTTGACCAACTTAAGAAACAATTATTGAATTGTTTTACTGATGGTTATAAATTCAGGTACACATAGAGTAGTGTTTGTAAATAAACAGAAAGTGAAATTATAAGTAGGAAACCTTTCTAAATTGTAATATTTCCAACAAAATTCTAAAGAAATAAATTGTCAATTAAATCACCATAAGTACTAGTAATTAGAAATATATTAAATTTTGGTAATTTATATATATATATAAACGTGCGGACACGCGTGTAAATAATACCACAAAATTAGAAAAAAAAATGTGCTAGCAAAATTTAAAAAAACAATTACTGAAGTCATAGATAATTAATTGTTTAGATTTAGTAAATATTTCTAAACTTATAGAATGTAAAACATGATGAAATTATTGATATTTAAAGATTATTCAAATTGTATTGATCTAATAATGTTTATTGAGAAATATTTATTGCTCAATTAAGATTTCTTAATAAATCGATAAATACATTTCACTTATATGTTTATATCAAATTGATGTTAAATATATTTTATTATTATGCTGCCATTGTTTTGTATTGCAAAATGAATACACATTTCCAATAACAGATAGAAAATCCACAGGATCATATCTGATTATTTATAATACTAGAATGACGCCCCAGATATCAACTACAAGGAGAGATGCATTGTGAAAACTTTTTACATCATAAAAAAGTCTATAAATATTAGGAAATTAAAATGAAAGCTCCATGTATAAAATTTAGATCTGTCTGGTTTTTATCCAAAATCACCACTTTTGTACTTACCTACCTAAGAATGATAGGATAAGAAAACGTTATCTTGGAGCCAAACACATATAGGGTAAAATCGCTACTCCATTTCAATAGCAGCTATGAAAATATGTTAAAATAAAATAGTAAAAAAAAAACACATTAAAAAAAAGTTCAGTTAAGAAAATTTGAAATTTGCTTATTGAAATTCTAGAATATCGAACTAAGATTTGTTTTTAACAGTAAAGAATCGTTTTACTCCAAATTTCAAATGAATATGTTTTTAATAGGTTTTGGGTTAAATTTTTTAGTTATTATCTCATAATCTTATTCAATAAAGGAAACATTTAGTGAGTGCCTTTTATATAAATGAATAAATCATACATTGCTTTTGAATAGAAATGATTGAAATAATTTTCTTTAAAACACCATACATAAAAAAGAGATGTAGTGATTGAAGTACTTGTTTTCACCAAGAGTTACTTGAATATTTTATGGGTTTATATATGTATGACAGAAAAAAATTAAGGAGATTAAAGAAATTCAAAATATACATTCAATATTTGAAGTGAATATTTTTCAAAACGGATTAATTTGATTGTGATGAAATGTCATCATATTTCAAAGATGTCAATCATTTTCTTGTACTTATCCAAGATATTACAGTGACTACAAATTATATTTTGGTATGTTTTGATATTGTTTCACTTTTACGAGTGTACCTGTAAATGAATCTATTCAAGTTTTTTTTAAAAAAATATTCAATTACCTAATTTTGCTGAGGTTTTAATTGAACACTGCTTATCTAATATTTTTTTTTTTTGATGGACAGATGTATAAGCAAACATCAGGTCTAGCTAAGGGTTCACCAATTTCTCCAGCATTAGCTTCTATTTCTATGGAGGGTTTGAAAAATAAAATTTTGACTTCCAGCTGTTAAAAAAAAACATCTATATGGTGAGGTATATTGATGATATCTTTGTTATTTGGTCTCATGATAAGCATGCTCTTGATGACTTTTTTCAAAACTTTTAAACTCTTTACACAGCAATATCATATTTACTATGGAATAGGAAATAACAACCAATTACTTTTTTTGATGTTTTAATTGAAAGAAAAAAAAAGATGGTTCTTTATCTCATGGTATATTTAAAAAAAAAAAACCAACATACACTGGTATGTATCTACATTTTTTCTTCTCATCACCATCTTACACAACTTTTTTCAGTGACAAATACATTGTTAGATAGAACTAAGTGACTTTCTGAATTCTTCAGGATATTTGCCCTACTAAAAATGCTTCTTGATAATGGGTTTAATTACAGCATTATTAATAGGGCTTATACATATAAAAAGAAAAAAAATATTTTGATACATCAGAAATTAAGACAATTTTTCTATATATAAATGTATTAACTGATAAATTTGGTAACATTTTAAAGAATATAATATCCATACAGTTTACACTACTTTTAAAAAAATAATGAAATATTTCCACTTCCTAAAGATAGAATTTATTGGGAGTTTCATGGTGTATATGAAATTCCATGTAGGGTATGTTCATATATATATATATATATATATATATATATATATATATATATATATATATATATATATATATATATATATATATATATATATATATATATATATATATATATATATATATAGACAGACTAATCATAAAATAAATATTAGAAAGGAAGAACACATTTTGGCAGTCAGAGAAATATCCAATTCATCAGCTATTTATTCTCATATAAAATTAACTAATCATTGTATCAATTTTGATAAAACAAATATTCTAGAAAAAATTGAACAATATGACCAGAGATTGCTACAATAATATATAGAGATTTTTAAAAGGCCCAAGAGCATGAATGAAAGGTGTGAATTACAGAATATTAACAACATTTGCAAGAAGATATGGAAAGACAAAATAAATTTTAACATTTCTCAACTAATATAATTTAAATATGAGTAGAAACAAAAATATAAAAATGATTTTAAATCTCATACACATCCTATGATTTGAGAAAGAAGATGCTCTCAGGAAAGGTACTTGTTGTTGTACTAAAGCGTCAATAGGAAGTCTATTTATATATATATATATATATATATATATATATATATATATATATATATATATATATATATATATATATATATGTGTGTGTGTGTGTGTGTGTGTGTGTGTAAAATTGTGGAAGGAACTATGCTTCATACTTACACTAGAAAATTGATACTGACCCAGTCTGATTAATATTAGTTTTAAAATCATAAGAGACATAACATTTGATGGTGCTGCTTTTTTAAATGAATCAATAATTATTGACTATGCTTAAATTAAGTCATGAAGTTATTATGAACATGATTAACAAATATGTGTACTATTTGCACAATTTATGTTTATATATCACGGGGGGAGGATATTTCTCATTTTTAGCTTGTAAAATTCCATCCTTATTAATAATTGTTGAAGATTTCCTCAGAAAAATAACTGTAATTCCATAAGGTTAGGTAATAGAGTTAAAATTATCTTAATTGATAGTGATGAACAGCCTTTTCTTTTAAATAGTAGATATTGATATTATGTTTATATTGATGTTTTAAGTAAATAAAAATATAAATACATCAAAATCTTATGCACTGCTACTAACATTAAAATTCTTCTTCAGTTTTGACAAAAGAAAATGTTTAGAGGGTGTTTTCTTTTTTTTTTCTTGTCTAGTCTTCATATGAAAATTGTGAAGTATAATTTAAAATAATTTTATTGCTTGTTTATAAATTATTTTAGATTTTTTACACACTAATTGGTTGATTATTGTAACAAAATACACTCAAACTTTTAATTTATTTATTTATATTGTATTTTTTAGAAATATAAGTTAATAATCTTGACCACAATATAAAGAAAAAAATGGCACTGTCTATTATCACTATATGTCAAAATTGAATTAGTGTTAAACTATTTTAAAATATTGTCAATAAGAATTTGATAGTTATCATAAATCTCACTGACATTGAGAACACAACATCAATATAAAAATGTTCATTTTTACTTTTAGTATTTATAGTTGTAATTATAAATTTATTAAACGCTCACTATTATTTCAGTAATAGTTTTAACAAGGCTGTAAACCTTAGCAATGAGCGTCTGAAAAAATCGTCACTAGGGACCTCTGTACGTCTTTAAAACACATGCTTACAGTTAAGTTATTTGCGGTACATTGCTATATTTAAGAGTCAGTTTTTAACTGTTTAGAATAGTTTAATGTCAATGCTTAGAATATTATTTGCTTATAAAATTAAATTAAAATAAAAATAAATGAAATTTATAGAGTTTTAACATAATTTAAAAAAAAAACCAGAAAGGTTGAGTATATTTGAAAACTCTCAACAAATAGAACAAGAGAAAGTGTCAGAATGCAAGAAGAGTAATTAGCTGCATGACTGAATTTTATTAATTGTACATATTTAATAATTATTATTATTGGGATATAAATATATGCTTAATTGGGCAAATGAACTTCTCTTCATACTTACACTGCAGAAATTATGATATTGA
The DNA here is from genome assembly GCA_028023455.1 of Epiperipatus broadwayi. Classification (NCBI taxonomy): domain Eukaryota; kingdom Metazoa; phylum Onychophora; class Udeonychophora; order Euonychophora; family Peripatidae; genus Epiperipatus; species Epiperipatus broadwayi. The sequence goes on along the minus strand of JAQFVV010012426.1, from coordinate 86,696 downwards.
GAGCCTACAAAAAATATTATATAAAAAATTTGACCACAACAATTCAGAGTGTTATTAATTACAAAATAAAAGTGAAATAAAATAGTTATTGCAATAATTGTATTAAAGCTATCAATGATACACCTATGATAGGTATTTATTCTTTCAGTGTTGTAGAACCAGCTAACATAGAAGCATAATATATGTATTTGCTCATTAGAAAAATGACATTTATATATGAAAATCTTGTCTTCAATTATTGATTATGGTACTTGTAATTGTCATAGCTATTTTCTATAAATCAAAATTTATTCCAGCTGAGATTATTAAAAAAGATATTTAAATCAATAAGCAAACCTTTTTCCAATAATAAATTAATTATAAATGTAATTTTTCTGTGTGTGATACTGTATTAAGGAACATTCAGAATATGTTTTTTTTTCTCAAATACATGGTATAATACAGCCCGAGTATTAGTATAAAATTGTAGGTAATGTCTGCTTAAATATTGTATTACAAATGTCTCATCAGTGTAATATATGTATCTAATATAAGTGGGTAATTATGTATCTTTGTTTGAAATGGCTAGTTTAGAATTAAAAGTCTTTTAATATATCTTTGTCGATGATCACATACAAGATTGGTGAAATTCAGATAATATTAGAGAATAAATAAAATACTGTGCATTTTAAATATTTATAATGGCTAATATATATATATATATATATATATATATATATTGTACCGGTCAAGCTAGCACATTCGCGCAACAGAATCCAGAGTCCAAGCAAAGATACCAAGCCGACCAGTATGAGATGGTTATATCTCGAGACTGACCGCACTTCAACTCCTTCACCTGTGCTCCAAGACTCACGACCCTACGGATGACCACCTTGAAGATACATATAGACATCATTTCAACCGCGAGCCGACATAGGTCAGGGAGAAGCAATGAGACTCGTAACAAAAAATGGACTTTATCAACCATATATATTTAAAACTAATTAATGCATAGGAAATCACATATATAATATAAAGAATTTTGAATTGGACTGAAATAAATAAGATCGAGAGCAGAGTAATTTATTAAATTGTATGTTTATTTTTGCAGATTAAATGTGACGATTTTTATATATATTATTCTAGCATTTTACAATTAAAATGCGCGTAGCATCGAACATCTTTGGAGAGCGCTTTAACATTCTCTCCTTAAAATTATTTTACATTTGTTGTGCTATTTGATGAAATTAAATATCGTTTTCATCATTTGCTTTATTATCTTATTGATCAGTCACTGCATTGTAGCTATGGGGCAGATTATGCTAATCCCTCTTATTTCATGGTTTTCAGCTAAGTAATCAGACGAAGCCTTGTTTTCACAGATAGGTGAAACATTTAAAGTCAAATTTATCTATAATATTACTATTTCAAACTATTGTACATGAGACCGAAACTAGCTCTTGAATATGTCAGACAATGGCTGAAACTTACTTTAAGGGAGGAAGAGTTGGCAACCAAAAGAACCAATGCGCTATAGCGCTGGTAAACAGTTATAATAAATGTTGCTCTGCGGATGGATTAATATTTAGGGTTTTGTGATCAACACCGGAGCCCTATGACCGATCGCCATGCTGCTAAAGAGGGTTGGGGTAGCTAACACTAGTGCCTGGAATTTGACGTCAGGTCTTATTCGTGTGCGACCCAAGGATTGTAAGAGGGATGGCCGTTCCGAGTCCCATCTTAAAGAAAAATGCAACATAACGAGAAAGTTTAAATGTATAATAAAATTATCACATCCGCCAAGCAAAAGAGTTGAAATAATTTAATATTTAGCCACGAGAACGATAGCTAATCAGTGTAATCATTAGCGCCAACTCTAATATAGCATTTTAATAATCATATGCTATACGTGGGCGTACTTTTAAATATTCTTTGCTTTCTAGTTTCAATCTCAAATAACACATTTGATTACGCGATTAATGAAAAAAAAGGGGGGGAAAAGTATATTTGGAGGGCTTTTACAAAATGAAATAAATAACAAATATACTTATTCAAGGCTTGGATATTGCTTAGTGAAAATTAAATTGAAATTTACTTTGGGTTAAAACAAGATTCCCATTTTAAAATTGCCAACAAATAATTAAATAATCAAGGTCAAAATAATAATCAGCACATAGCCAATTCTTGACAGTTATTTAAGAGGGTTTCGAAACAGCGTGCATTAAGCTACGATAAATAATTATTAAATGAAGAGGGGTCATTCTCTCTTCTCTTTATTATTAATATTGAATGCCCGCTGTTTCGAGGCATTAGCATATAATTTATATTTTAAAATAAAAAAGAAATAAAGAAACCATAGTCACAACTGCAGTGAGAAAATTGAAAATAAAATTATTAAAATCATTTAGTTAGGAAACATTAGAAAGTAGGTCAGAATTATATAATTAAATTTAAGAATAAAATTTTACATTTAGCAATTTACTTGAATTCAAGATTTTAGAATTAAAATAAATTTTATAAGTCTAGACTTAAAGAAAAATTAATATATTGAACTGCAGTTAGAAATGGTGATGTTACCGGTCATCTTGTAGTACTTGAGCTGGAGTTACGGGAGTCTTTGTGGCGGCTTGCGGCATCATCTTCTTCCCACGGTTAGAGCGGAGATGTTATGGCGGCATACTGGTGATGGTGGTTTTTGGATGGAAGTAAAGGCCCGTCGCCTTCACTCTGGAGCTTAGCCAAGGCTGCCTGTTTTAGCCCGACATTTTCTCTCGAACAGATATAAAAATTATTGACTTAACTGGATGTCAAAATGTTCACGGTTGCTTTTGGTTCAGGATACACGCTGGATTCAAAAGCTTAAAGATGATCAAAGAAGGCAAAAATTCACAGATGTAGCATTCAAGCTGTAAAGATTTCAAAGATTCAAAGCTGTCAAGGTTTCAAAAAAGTAAAGATCTAAGATGGCTCCTCCACTTTACATGGCCTTTTTAAAAATGATCCCTTATCAGCCCACACACCTTGGAATTTCATCTCCATCAAGATTACAAAATTTTTAATTTGCTTATGAAATTAGTGGTTGATTTCAAACATGCTGACATTCCTTTTAGGTGTTATAACTTTTCTCTGATTATCAAATTTTTAATTAAATCGAATTTTAATCAGTTTAATCCGATATTAGATTTTATTTTAATTAGTCAGGAATTTTGTTCTGATTTTATAATTTATGTGTAAAATCCCTGCTGTAAACATATTTTTAATTAGCGAGGTCTCCAAAATAATTTAGAATCAATTAGCTAGATTATTTTAAGATTGGCTTTTCTTTTTAGAAACCTAAGGCAGGTGTGGCATATACTGATACAATTGTTTACAGCAAAAACTTTACTAAACTTTTAATTCTACGAAAATACTTTTATTTTTAGAAAAAAAAATCTTTTTTCTTTTTAAAAGAAGCTTGTCAGCGCATTTGCAATCAATCACCCTTTCAATGTGTTTTTACATTAAATTGGTTTATAATAAAAATGAAACTTAAAATTTAATAAATATTTTAATCACGCCACTATGCTATATATATATTCAATATAGGTGGATTATATTCCCACATACGAATTTAAGTAATAAATTAATAAATTGACGCTACATTATTACTGTACTAAAAATAGTTTAAAAATATTACGCGATAAAATTATACGCTATAACTCTGGCAATACTATTCAATTATAGCGTTCTTTCGTATGTGCGTATATAATGCTGTTTATATAGCCGTGATTGCAATTTTTAGCTTACAAATTTTAATTTAGACTTATTAAACAGGTTTGAACTTAGCACAGACGAGTGGGTTATTAGGATGGTTGGTGAAACGGTGAGGGATTTGAAGACAACCGTTTCATTTCCGTAAACTTACAAAAAAAAAAACAATTAAAAAAAAATGACCTTGCTACAATCATGACTTTGAATTTTCATTATCAATTTGTTAAATAATTTCCTATTTTCCCATGCACATAAACTTATTTACTTGCTGCGCTAAGGGATTTATTTATCAGTACCTTTATATTTACGACTCTCCGACCACAAAAAAAAAACATACGCGCAATAAAATTAATATCAAGAGCAATATACACACTAAATCACCAATCAATCATAAAAAAAATCATGAAATCTCAATAAATCTGAATTAATATCCAAATGGATATTTGTCAGTTAGAATGGGGTAGACATGTTAGTTTTTTTTTTTTTTTTAAATATGCAGTATATATATATTTAATGTTTTTGGGGGAGGGACAGATCCTTTTTTTTTTATAGCTAATAAATTTTTAAGTAGGATCTGGGGGTTTTTCACTACAGCAGTCCCACCAAGACTTTGCGTATCCATGTAAATAATGAATGGCCAATGCTACCTGATCAGCTACTAGGATCTTTTGAAATCTGAAGAGTTCCTTTAAGCTTTCTAAATGTACCTTTGGATTTTCTCCCACTTCTCCCTTAAAAGATTTTACCTGGATAAATTTAGCCAAGCCCATGGGTATATTCATTGATGATGTCACTGATTCATATATAGTTGGTTCTCTATTTTCTAGTGTTACCTCTAAACCACTCCTGCATGGGATGGAACAGTGTTCAGATTCTTTATCCATAATGTTTTCCATGTTGATTTTCATCTCCCTTATATTAGAAGTATCTTTTACACTATCTGTAGTCTTACTAATATCTGGTACAATGTTTGTCTTGCCCTGGTTGTAGGTTTGGGAACCAGTAGTTAAGTTACATTCTACAATGTCCATTTTTGCTTCCCTTATTTGTGTAATTTCTCTCTTCAATTCCTGGATGTCTTCTGTAATGGCATTTTCTTCTTGGGCAGAAACATGATTTCTATAACTCAAGTTTTCTTTTAACTCAGAAATCTCCTCTCTGATCTGTTTCTGTCCCTCTTCGTATTCTTCAATTTTGAGGCAGATATCTTGCCCCATTTTAGAGACTTTCTCCTCCATAACCATTTCCTGATGCTCGGTCTGCCCTCTAACATCTGTGAGTTGTTCTTTTAGTGATTCTATTTCCTTGTTGGTTTCTTCTCGGTTTTGATCTAATTTTTTTGTGACCTCTACTTGAACTTCTTCATATTTTTCTTGGCAGCTGATTGACAACTCCTGCCAGCTCCTACACAGCTTTTCTTCAAGTCGTTGGCCTTGCATTTCCATTTCTCGTCTCACTTCTACTATCCCTTCCTCATACCGTTTGTTTCCCTCTCTAATTTCCTTTCCCAACACCTCAAATCTCTGCTCCATTTCTAACTTATTTTTTTGATCTCTCTCCTCTAATTTCTGACTATTTACCTCGTCTCTCTTTATAAAAATTTGAGTCATCCTCTCCTCTAATTTCTGACTATTTACCTCGTCTCTCTTTATAAAAATTTGAGTCATCCTCTCCAACATAAAATTCACATCCCGATTTTTATTTTTGGACTCTTCCACCTGTTTATGTTCTATTTCATTATTTACTGGTTCTTCTGAGATAATGGCGGCTTCTCCTGTAGGAATTTCCTCATCAGGGTTAAGGCTCACTTCCCCTTCTGTGCTGCCTCTCTCTTCTGCGATCTTTCTCCCTGACCTTAACGTGATCCCTAAACATTTCCCTCCTATTTCCTTCTGTACTTCTTCCCCTTCACTCATTATTTCTTGATCCTCCTCCATATTCTTATTATTATTTTCTTTTTTCTTATTAAACTAGATCTCAAAACAATACTGATTAATTTACTAAAAAAAAACTTTATTGAATATACGGCTGATGGCTAAACTCCGTGAATGAAAGTGACTGGTTCACTTCCCATCCTGTTATGATGCCTAACTCTACTATGATGCCTAACTTTATACCGCTATTATTTTTATTTTGCAAGACCCGCCCATTATTTCATAACTTTAATAAATACAATTATAAAAATAAATAATAAAAGTTGACTCACCCTCGGTTTCTTCCAGCTGCTTTAAAATTTAATTTTAAATTAGTTCATGATTGTAACAATATTTTGTTTTATACGTCTGTGCCAGTTTCAAACGGTAAAATTTATATTTGACCCACTTTCCAATTTCACTCTCATTCTTATTCAATCCAATTCACAAAGTATGATTTACATTAAAAAAAACAAACGGTTTTTTTCTTTCCTTTTAAATTACAATGTTTTCCTTCACTACCCCTGATGACAAATTTATATGAGGATGACCTATAGCTTATTTAAATCATCCTCAGGCGCCAGTCACCAGTGAGCAAGAAGCTTAACAAAATTAAACTCAAAATTTACCAAAAGTCATTTGAAAAAAAATTTTTTTTTTTTTACTATGCATTAACAGAAAAAGTCATATATATATAGTTTTTTAATGTTCAATTTTTAGGGACGGAGAATAATTAGTCTCCTATTTGAGCAAGCAGTAAGAAAAAATGAATGCTATACTGTTGATTTTGATCACAAACTCTAACGTTTGGATAATCAGGAAAAAAAAATTTATATACTATATCATTAAATTCCCTTCTCATTGGTTCAGGGTCGTGGCATTGATCAAAAGCCCCACGCTTTGGGCGTCCATAATCGGGGAAAAAAAATCTATGTACCGGTCAAGCTAGCACATTCGCGCAACAGAATCCAGAGTCCAAGCAAAGATACCAAGCCGACCAGTATGAGATGGTTATATCTCAAGACTGACCGCACTTCAACTCCTTCACCTGTGCTCCAAGACTCACGACCCTACAGATGACCACCTTGAAGATACATATAGACATCATTTCAACCACCAGCCGACATAGGTCAGGGAGAAGCAATGAGACTCGTAACAAAAAATGGACTTTATCAACCATATATATTTAAAACTAATTAATGCATAGGAAATCACATATATAATATAAAGAATTTTGAATTGGACTGAAATAAATAAGATCGAGAGCAGAGTAATTTATTAAATTGTATGTTTATTTTTGCAGATTAAATGTGACGATTTTTATATATATTATTCTAGCATTTTACAATTAAAATGCGCGTAGCATCGAACATCTTTGGAGAGCGCTTTAACATTCTCTCCTTAAAATTATTTTACATTTGTTGTGCTATTTGATGAAATTAAATATCGTTTTCATCATTTGCTTTATTATCTTATTGATCAGTCACTGCATTGTAGCTATGGGGCAGATTATGCTAATCCCTCTTATTTCATGGTTTTCAGCTAAGAAATCAGACGAAGCCTTGTTTTCACATATATGTGAAACATTTAAAGTCAAATTTATCTATAATATTATTATTTCAAACTATTGTACATGAGACCGAAACTAGCTCTTGAATATGTCAGACAATGGCTGAAACTTAATTTAAGGGAGGAAGAGTTGGCAACCAAAAGAACCAATGCGCTATAGCGCTGGTAAACAGTTATAATAAATGTTGCTCTGCGGATGGATTAATATTTAGGGTTTTGTGATCAACACCGGAGCCCTATGACCGATCGCCATGCTGCTAAAGAGGGTTGGGGTAGCTAACACTAGTGCCTGGAATTTGACGTCAGGTCTTATTCGTGTGCGACCCAAGGATTGTAAGAGGGATGGCCGTTCCGAGTCCCATCTTAAAGAAAAATGCAACATAACGAGAAAGTTTAAATGTATAATAAAATTATCACATCCGCCAAGCAAAAGAGTTGAAATAATTTAATATTTAGCCACGAGAACGATAGCTAATCAGTGTAATCATTAGCGCCAACTCTAATATAGCATTTTAATAATCATATGCTATACGTGGGCGTACTTTTAAATATTCTTTGCTTTCTAGTTTCACTCTCAAATAACACATTTGATTACGCGATTAATGAAAAAAAAAGGGGGGGAAAGTATATTTGGAGGGCTTTTACAAAATGAAATAAATAACAAATATACTTATTCAAGGCTTGGATATTGCTTAGTGAAAATTAAATTGAAATTTACTTTGGGTTAAAACAAGATTCCCATTTTAAAATTGCCAACAAATAATTAAATAATCAAGGTCAAAATAATAATCAGCACATAGCCAATTCTTGACAGTTATTTAAGAGGGTTTCGAAACAGCGTGCATTAAGCTACGATAAATAATTATTAAATGAAGAGGGGTCATTCTCTCTTCTCTTTATTATTAATATTGAATGCCCGCTGTTTCGAGGCATTAGCATATAATTTATATTTTAAAATAAAAAAAGAAATAAAGAAACCATAGTCACAACTGCAGTGAGAAAATTGAAAATAAAATTATTAAAATCATTTAGTTAGGAAACATTAGAAAGTAGGTCAGAATTATATAATTAAATTTAAGAATAAAATTTTACATTTAGCAATTTACTTGAATTCAAGATTTTAGAATTAAAATAAATTTTATAAGTCTAGACTTAAAGAAAAATTAATATATTGAACTGCAGTTAGAAATGGTGATGTTACCGGTCATCTTGTAGTACTTGAGCTGGAGTTCCGGGAGTCTTTGTGGCGGCTTGCGGCATCATCTTCTTCCCACGGTTAGAGCGGAGATGTTATGGCGGCATACTGGTGATGGTGGTTTTTGGATGGAAGTAAAGGCCCGTCGCCTTCACTCTGGAGCTTAGCCAAGGCTGCCTGTTTTAGCCCGACATTTTCTCTCGAACAGATATAAAAATTATTGACTTAACTGGATGTCAAAATGTTCACGGTTGCTTTTGGTTCAGGATACACGCTGGATTCAAAAGCTTAAAGATGATCAAAGAAGGCAAAAGTTCACAGATGTAGCATTCAAGCTGTAAAGATTTCAAAGATTCAAAGCTGTCCAGGTTTCAAAAAAGTAAAGATCTAAGATGGCTCCTCCACTTTACATGGCCTTTTTAAAAAATGATCCCTTATCAGCCCACACACCTTGGAATTTCATCTCCATCAAGATTACAAAATTTTTAATTTGCTTATGAAATTAGTGGTTGATTTCAAACATGCTGACATTCCTTTTAGGTGTTATAACTTTTCTCTGATTATCAAATTTTTAATTAAATCGAATTTTAATCAGTTTAATCCGATATTAGATTTTATTTTAATTAGTCAGGAATTTTGTTCTGATTTTATAATTTATGTGTAAAATCCCTGCTGTAAACATATTTTTAATTAGCGAGGTCTCCAAAATAATTTAGAATCAATTAGCTAGATTATTTTAAGATTGGCTTTTCTTTTTAGAAACCTAAGGCAGGTGTGGCATATACTGATACAATTGTTTACAGCAAAAACTTTACTAAACTTTTAATTCTATGAAAATACTTTTATTTTTAGAAAAAAAAAATCTTTTTTCTTTTTAAAAAGAAGCTTGTCAGCGCATTTGCAATCAATCACCCTTTCAATGTGTTTTTACATTAAATTGGTTTATAATAAAAATGAAACTTAAAATTTAATAAATATTTTAATCACGCCACTATGCTATATATATATTCAATATAGGTGGATTATATTCCCACATACGAATTTAAGTAATAAATTAATAAATTGACGCTACATTATTACTGTACTAAAAATAGTTTAAAAATATTACGCGATAAAATTATACGCTATAACTCTGGCAATACTATTCAATTATAGCGTTCTTTCGTATGTGCGTATATAATGCTGTTTATATAGCCGTGATTGCAATTGTTAGCTTACAAATTTTAATTTAGACTTATTAAACAGGTTTGAACTTAGCACAGACGAGTGGGTTATTAGGATGGTTGGTGAAACGGTGAGGGATTTGAAGACAACCGTTTCAATATATATATATATGTCCTATTTTTGTGAATAATTAATATTTGATTTGCTACCTAAAACTGATCACTGATGATAATGATGCATGCTACAATTAGTAACGAGATATGAATTTTATTACATTTATATTCTTTATCATATGATGTGGGCCAATTAGCTCAAAACCATGGTCTAAAGGTTGGAGATAATGAAAGAGATATTGAATTCTATCTCTCTCAGTGTTTATGTAAACGAAGCTTGATAGTGGGCTATTGGTAATGCTCAATCTAGTGATCATAAATTGCAAGCTAAGAGCAAGTTACGAAATGTATAACTTGTTTTGTTTATCATATATATATATATATATATATATGATAAACAATGATATAAATAAATAATTTTATTATATATATATTCATCATCATCATCATTATCAACCATTATCAATCCACTGCAGGATGAAGGTCTCTCCAAGTTTAATCCATCTCCAATCTTTAGCTTCTCTTCTCCACATCACCCCTACACATTTTCTTATTTCATCCATCCATCTTACATGTGGTCTCCTTCTGGGTCTTTTACAATCTCTTGGAATCCAGTTTAAAATTTCAATTGTCCATCTATTATCATCTCTTCTAGCAATATGTCCAGCCCAACTCCACTTCAATCTTTTAATTTTTTCAATGAGGTCAGTAACACCTGTTTGTTCTCTTACCCATACATTGCGTTTTTGACCTCTTCTTGTTACTCCCAACATACATCTCTCCATACTTCGTTGAGTGGTCTGAAGTCTCTGTATTGATCTTCTATTAAGTGTCCAAATCTCAGATCCATAAGTAAGAACTGGTAAAACACATTTGTTAAAAACCTTTCTTTTCAAACACATAGGCATATTTCCTTTTAATATCAAGTTATTTCTACCAAAAGCACTCCAACCAAGTTTAATTCTATGATTAATTTCCTCTATTATGTTTCCATCTGTATTAATAATCTGACCAAGGTATTTGTAACTCTGAACTTCTTCTAATTCATCATAATCAATCTTTATTTTCATATTTTGAGCAAATCGATTAAACATTACTTTAGTCTTTTTAACATTTATCTTTAGTCCTACTTTCCTACTTTCATTTGATAACTCCTGCAACATTTCCTGCAGCTCTAAAGCATTATTTGCAAAAACAACTACATCATCTGCGAAATCTAAATGACTTAAATAATCTCCATTTACTTTCACTCCTTTAGTTTCCCATTTTAATCCACAAAATACTTCTTGCAGCACTGATGTAAAAAGTTTTGGAGATATGGAGTCACCTAGTCTTACATCTTTCTCAATGTTGACTTTCCCAGTATCATTATGTAATCTATTTGTTGCTGTTGCATTTTTATAAATATTCTTTAAAATATGACAATATCCTGGATCTATACCTTGATGATCCAATGCTTTAATCACTGAAGAAATGTTTATAGAATCAAATGCCTTTTCATAATCTACAAAGCCAAAACATAATGACAACTCATATTCATTTGCCCTTTCTATAACTTCTCTCAATACTTGAATATAATCTACTGTACTAAAACCACTTTTAAATCCAGCTTGTTCTCTTGGTTTTTGAAAATCCAAGGTTTTCTGTAGACGAGTTGTAATTATCTTGGTAAAAATTTTATATAAAACTGATAAAAGGCTGATAGGTCTGTAATTTCTAATATCTTCTTTATCACCTTTTTTAAATATTAATATTATTACTGCATTCTTCCAATCATCCGGTACATCTTTATCATTTAGACATTTGGTATATAACTTTGCTACTATTTTTTCTGTTTCTTCACCTGCTTCTTTTAATATATCAATTATAATTCCATCAGTACCTGGAGCCTTTCCTTTTTTCATACATTTAATTGCATTTCTCACTTCTTCATTTAAAATTCTGGGCAATTCGGAAGATGTAATAGATAAAGGAGGTACTTTTTCTTTATTACTATATAATTCTTGATAAAAATCTTCTACCAATTTCATAATGTCATCCCTCTTTTTAGTAATAATTCCATCTTTTTTCCTTATTGCAGATATAAATTTCCTACCAATACCCAAATGTTGTTTTACATTCTTAAGATTTTTATTTTTTTCTACAGCTTTTCTTGCTAGTTCACAGTTATACTTTCTTATATCATTTTCAACTCTTTTCCGCACCATTTTACAAAATTCGAGATATTCAATTCTTTTTAATGCATCATTCTTGCATATCTTCATATTCCTTCTTTTCTTCATAAGTTCTCTAGTCTCAGTAGAAATTTTATTAGTCAATTGCTGCTTTTTTCTACCAGCTATCTTTGTTGCAGTTTTTAAAAGTGTATCCGTTATTTTCATATTAATTTCATTCAAATCTGAATCATGTTCAAAATCTACTAATACTTGAAACCGATTTGTAAGTTCTAATTTAAATTCATTAGAATGTTTCTGAAGATTAGGAATATCAACTGTAAATATAGTTTTTCATAATAATTTTTGTCTCTCTAGTTTTACATTAACATGTATCTTACCCCTTACTAATCGATGATCACTTCCTGTGTTAAATTTATTAAGAACATTACAATCTTGAAATATGTATTTCCTGTTAGTCAAAATATAATCCAATTCTGCTGTACCTTCATTTGGATGCTTCCATGTCCATTTACTTCTAACATTTTTCTCAAAAAAAGAATTCATAATATAAAGTTTTTCCTTCTTTGCAAACTCCACAAGTCTATGTCCTCTCTCATTTCTATTACCATAACCAAAATTACCTACAACACTTTCATCTTTTATTTGTTTACCAATTCTAGCATTAAAATCTCCCATAACAATTTTAAAATGTTGTTTACTCTGATCAAAAGCTTTTTGTACATCCATATAAAAATCTTCTACTACTTCATCACTGTGAGAACTTGTTGGGGCATAAACCTCAATTATCTACATTTGATATCTGCTATTAAGTTGTATAACTAATCTTGCCACTCTGTCTGATACACCATCAATATCCACAATATTGTTCTTCCACTTTTTATTTATAATGAATCCTTTTCCACTTGTATTTCCAATATTTGTGCCTTTATAATAGTGCATATGTCCACTTTTTAAATCAATTATCTCTTCACCTTTTCTTTTAACTTCACAAAGTCCAATAATATCCCATTTATTATAAGAGAGTTCTTCTTCTAATTCTTGCAATCTACCTTCACTTGAAAGTGATCTGCAGTTGTAAGTACCTAAATAAAAAGTCATCATCAAATGGCAGCCTGGGTCCGCCTCCAGGATATTCTTAGCACCCTCCGCCTTCGGCCACCAACTGCTGCCTTGGTTGGTGACTTTACAGCCTCCGGGGATTAAGGACCATGCTTTATGTTTGTCAGTCATAATTGTATAATTGGGAAAAATCTTTATCATTTACACAAACATTCATTCTGCCTTATCAGGCACTGAGAAGAAAGACCATGGTGTTTCTTGATCTTAAACTCAGAGGTAAAAAGCCAATAAACTCACCACGCTGGCTAATGCATGTTGGTGAGCAGCCCATCCATGTTCGTATACTATATGAATAAACATATAGTAATAACAGCTGCAACGACAAGAACGTATGGAGTGGACATTAGAAATTTGCCCTGCTCGGTTCCTTTAAGGCCTCCAAGAGGAATCAAAGGGTCTCCTTTCAGTTAATAGCAAACTCCTTATATATATATATATATATATATATATATATATATATATATATATATATATATATATATATATATATATATATATATATATATATATATATATATATATATATATATTTTTAATTGTGTTTTCTATTTCATAAGATATTGCATAAAATATACAATCTTCAAATATACAGTAGTAAATAAAATGTAATATTTAATAGAAATGTACTTCAAGTGTCAGTAGTATTAAATACCACTCTTTCCCATTATAAATATTTAGCTGGAGGTATTCCCATTTCTTTCAGTATGGAATATGCTTTACTTTGGTAGTCTTATGGAAACTAAATTCACATTGGCCATGCTGATTTGTTACAATGTGATTATTAGCATAATGAAAAAAATGAATATGATACAGAATAATATTATCTAATATGAAATTTTTTTATTTTGTCAGTGTTGTAGAACATAAGACATCATACTCTTTCATATTTAATGTTTGCTAGTTGTTAAAATAAAAACAAAAACATAATTTGAATATTTTATTGTTCAGATAATAAACATATATTTATATAGCAAATGTTGTATTTATAAATCATTATTAATAACATTTGAGTTTGATATTCTTATTCTCTGTCACTGCAGTAAACAATTGATATTAAATGAGAGATCTGTTATATATATATATATATATATATATATATATATATATATATATATATATATATATATATATATATATATATATATATATATATATATATATATATATATAAAAAATTTTTGTATTACATGTCTGTCATTGATTTTTTTAAAAATTTACTATAGTGTCAAAGACATAAATAAACTTATCATTGGACTTTATGTAGGATTAATAGTTATGAACAAAGCAAAAGATAACGCTATTGTGAGAATGTCTTAATAATACAATTGATGTGGATATTAATTAACATTAGATGATAATATTTTGTTATGATAGTAACAACTCTAAAATAATTTCAAATACTTTAAGACCACAGAAAATAAAAATGAAACTTATTCAAAATTAAATAGTTCAGGCTACTTGGCTATCTACAAAGACAAGCCAAAATATTAAGGTTTTGAAAGTAGATAAATAATTTAATTTAAAAGCCTAAGGTTGAAAGCAGCAGAGGCCTGACAACAAACCAATGTTGTGGAAATTAATGATATATTAGGCAAAATAATAAGATTAAATATGTTTCATTTAATAAATAGAAACAAATAGAAAAGAAAATCATATTTAAACCTCAGTCTTTTTTCTATGTGATGAAAAGATCATTTTTTCTATTACCACACATCATACTTTTGATAAGAATCCATATAACATTTAGAAAATGTTATGGAAGCATGAAAATGTTATAGAAGGCCTTAATGTCTTCAATACTACAATTATACTTATTATGGGGAGGAAAAAAAGAGACTACTCAAACTTGTAAAATTTTCAAAAAATAATGGTTATATTAAGATTTCTGAGTTTTATAAAAATATAAAAGTATCGGAGTATATAAATAATATGTTGGTGAAATGGCATTATATTTTGAAAGGAGAAAATCTGTCTGAGATTCAGCAGAATTAATTTTGTGATAATAAAATTAAATAATTTAAAACAAGATTTCTAAGAATATAAATCAAGTCATTATTTACTAAAATTAACTGACATATTATTTATATCACACCAAACACTAAAGTTATCCAGACCTTTCTCAAGGAGAGTACAATCACAACTATTGATATCATAGACCTGACATAAAATCCAGTCTATTGATCTAAAATGGTCATGGATATTATTATGTCTTGAAACTATAAAGTTATCTTTTATCCATATTCACTGTTTCATTCAATAAATGAATGAATATTGTCATATTTATATACATTGTGAATATATTTTTACGCAATTAATAAATTAATGTATTTCATAATTTATTTTATTTTAACTTATTTTTATTTTTTTTTTAAAAATAGAACATTTTTTAATAACCACACATAACATCTTTGAATATAAGTGCAGCAACTAATCTAAAAATTAAAATTAATTAACTAGTGGATATGTGATTCCACTTTATAAATAGAAAAAAAAATTCACACACTGGATGAGGAAAAAACAATAGACAAAGCGTTTTCAAAGTGCTTTCATGCTGGACTTTTAAAAATAAATTAACATTTTTTTTTATCTTAAAAGATTTTGTTTAAAATTTAAGAGTTTCCTGTCAATAAAAGCACAATATCTGAAGATGTTGAATTAAAAAATGGAAAAATAGTTAAAATTATTAAACATTTATTTTTTTATTAGAGTGCAAAGTTATGTGTGTATTGTATATTCCTTTAACAATTGCCTATTTATGACTTTATTAAAATAAAATGTCATATTAGTTTAATAATTAAAATACTTATTGTATCACTAATAACATGTGCATGCAAAATAATACCTTCTACTGTTTCAGGTTATTTCATTTTTTTAGTAAGATGCAATCAGCTGTTATTGATACAGTGCTATATAATTACAATTAATACTTCTGCTGCTTATACATATATTGCAACCTTTTATATAGGCAGCAGAAATATTGATTGTAATTATATAGCACTGTATCAGTAACAGATGATTGCATCTTACTAAAAAAATGAAGTAACCTGAAATTTAATTTTTTTTATTTATTAATGACCTAAAATATGTTTAAAGGCACTTGCAGATACAATTTTAAGGTTTAGAGATACTTAATATTTTTCTTTAGTGAGCAATTAATGATAGTAAGTGGGGTGGCTTGTTACAGAAATTGTCAGTTTAGTTTAAGTTGACTCAAATTTGTTTTATTTGTCTACAGAACAATATTGGTATTTGTTTAGATAATTTTTGATTTATTTACTTTTAATGTTTCAATCCACAATGTAAATAGTGCAATATGTTTGACTCATCATTATAGAAACTTTCATTTTAGTCATATTGGTTTTGTACCTGTAGTATAATATTTATGGATGTTCATGTATAGCTGTGCCATATTTCAATTTCATTTTCCATTCATGTACTTCATTGTACTATCAAATACCATGTTTTAGAGCAAAATATTTTATTTTGTAACCAATATTTTTGATAACCAGCTTAGTTACATTTTAAATGATTTAATGGATCACTGGACCAGTGGATTGTTAACAGACAAGTACACTATTAAATATTTTATTTCATAAAATAATAATAATAATAATAATAATAATAATAATAATAATAATAATAATAATAATAATAATAATAATAATAATAATAATAATAATAATAATAATAATAATAATAATAATAATAATAATAATAATAATAATAATAATAATAATAATAATAATTATTATTATTATTATTATTATTATTATTATTATTATTATTATTATTTTGTTACTTTAGAAATGTAAAAATTTTTATTCTTAGTTCAATTTAATATTTTTTTGTTAAAGACAAAATGTTTTTTTTTTCTTTTTCAAGAAAGAAAGATTATTGCATATTTTGTAACTAATTAGCCCAGTGCAATAGGCAGAGTGATGTTTTTCCCTACAGTTGAAATTTTGAGTGACCTTGGATTGATGGGAGAACAGATGCTTGGGTAAAAATCTGTTATAAAATGGGAATACTTTTACAAAAAGTTGATTTTGATTTTCTGACTTCAACATATCTCTCTCCATAAAATGTTTGTTTTAGTACAATTTTGTTTCTAGAAGTTAGTTCTTCCATGGTCCAATCTTAAAAGTTAAAACTACTATTGATTTTCTGGATGAAAATGGTTCAAAAGTTTTACTGGGGAAAATAAAAAGAGGAAATATGCAGACGTAAATTACTTAGAAAATAAGATATATCTCTCTTCTTCTAATTGAATAATCTAAATTCTAAAATCATCATTTGAGATGTGTAAGTGTGCCTATATTATAAATGTGCTTTGTCTAACAGTCAATTTCTAATATTAAAAAAAAAATGAAATGTGTATTTATATTTCAAATCTATTTTGTCTAAATTTTATTTCTAATATTAAAGAATTAATTGGAATGTATGTCTACTTTATAAGTTTTATTTACCTAAATTTATCTCTAACACTAAAGAAATAACCAGAATGTATGAGTTTTATTATTATTTTGGAAGACTTATGCTGAACTTTTTCAATAAACACTTGAGAGACTCTTTGTTGATATTTTTTTCTAATTATAGAGGAATAAGTTTAAATAAAAGGATGTGCGCAGATAATTTATTATAATCTGCTTTATTATTATTAACAAAATATATACCTAATCAGTTGTATCTGGAAATACAAAACACATGCATGGCATATGATTCAATGAACTATTTACTTGTCTCTAAATGTGCTAATAAATGAATGAGTCAAAGAGCATGAAACTGGACATATATTTCTTTTATTTGATTGTTCTCCTCATTTGCATTTGATTTCATTATTAAAGTATATTACTAATAATCTTACTGTGAATTTAAATGGTTTTATGAATGGAATAGTTATCTGCTTTGTAAATTACTTTTGAAAACTTGGAATAAATGCTTAAACATGTTTAGTGAATTAAATAATAAATTATTGTTAAACTTATACCATATTAGATATTATTATCATAATAAAGATTTTCAGGTGTTAAATTGCTAGTGGTTTCATTAGTTATTGCTGAAAACTTTGAAATATTATCCAATTGGATCTAATTAATATTATTTAACTCCCTGCAGGAAATTGTTATGTGTTTATTTATATGTTTGATTATACCAATGATCATCATTATTTATTACATGACTAAGATATGTCATCTACAGACTGTAAATGAACTTTTTATTCTATCCAAGAAAGAAAAGCTTTAATTATTATTATTATTTTTGTTAGCCTCAGTATAATGCTGAACAATTAATCTAATAAGGAAGAAAAAACTGGTTACCTCTAGATTCATGTATATATTATGGTACTATATACAATACTAAAGAATAAGTTTGAAGTGTGAGTGAGTAATTATTCAGGATCTTCAGCATCAAGTGTTCCATTGCTCTGAGACCAGATGATTTGCTGCTATTTATATAAGAACAGATAAGTTCAGGAACTTGGATAGGCTTTATAAAAATAGTCTGGACCCTCATGTTCCAGTTCTTATAAAGATAGACATACCCAAACTAAAGAATGGGTGACCTGTCACCATAATCCCACTTAAAAAGTGCAAACACATGTAAGTGTACTGAATAAAGATACACTCACAATGCACACACAAAATATTAATATGCATGTGTATAATTAATTAAATGTACCTAAAACACATAGCTTCTGTTTGTCAAACTATCACAACCAAGTTCTTAAACTAGCATTATAAATATGCTAATGAAAAGGACTTAAATTAAATTATAATCTAAGTTAATATCATGAATCTGCAAATAGACATAATCACAGTTAAGGATGGAATGTATATTTGATGAGCATTAATAAATATTAACAAACATACTTTAATATCATTTCTAGCCAGTATATCCTTTCTAATTAATAGATATCAAGTCATAATTTATAAAAAAAACTGACTAAGCACACCTTGCAATATATATATATATATATATATATATATATATATATATATTGTTTTTATCATGATATATATATATATATATATATATATATATAATCATGATAAAAACAAGCGAGTAGTAATCAGTTATTATCTATTAATATTATTATTTAAAAACAGTGATTTAATATGCCAATCAGCATTCTTAAAATATTTAAAATGGAGATTTTAATTATCTCTGTTGTAAGTTAGTTAACAATTTTTATTCACTGTTTCAAAAGATGGGCATATTATATCATATATATTAACCTTATTGTTTACTGCTTCAAGTAAATTTGTACACAGTTTAATTTGCTCTAATTCCCACAGTTTTTACGTTACGGTAGCATATTTAGGCTTCTTTTAAAGCTTAAAAAGTACCGTATCAAAACTATTATGCGTTTTTTTTTTTTTATATATGTGTAATAGTTGATTCATAATATCTATATTAAAATTACTTACCAATAATTTTATATTTATATTTTATCATTTACCATTTATATTTTCATACGACAAATAAATAAGAGAAACTATAATGATACAGTCTTAATTAGTTTATTTGCTTATAAGTTTAATGGCTATCATTTAAGAACAGAGATAATTAATTTATTTTGTTTTATATAAATGTGTGGGTAATGATAAAACAAATGTTTGTTATTGTTTTGTTTATTTCATTTTCATTTTATATTATAATTTCATTACATAATTTTAATTTTAGAATTGCACTTATAGCATATATGTGTAGAGATGGTAATCTGGACCAACTGATGATTGCTGGTTTAGCATGAAATTCCTATATTGGTGATTATTTGTCTTTTCAACATATATGTGTTCAAGTGTTTCAGTGTTATGAGATAGTGTGGAGAGTGGTGGGTCGTTTGAAAGTCTGTGGTCATATACCCTATATATTACTAAATTGATTAGGTAAATTAAACTTATGTTTATTTCAGTTTTAGAATATGGTTTTTTAATCATTTAGTAAGACGTATATTGATCATTTCAATATTACTTATTTATGTTTTATTTTCATGTGCAAAAGCATTGACCGGGAAGCGAACCCGGAACAACTACTTGTAAGGCTGCTGTTCTGACCACTCGACCATCAATGTTTGTGTTTGTTAAAGTACATTTAGTCATTTGTAATAAAAAACACTTTATTTTTGGTGTATGATTTTAGATAAACATTCTCCATTATTCTCTATTTGTGAAGAGAAAAGGCTGTAATTCAACGTATTCTTTAAAAAAAAAAAAAAAACAATAAAAAGGACTGACAATAAAAACATTTAAGTTCCTTAAATTATTTTCTTTCACTTATGCTATGATTTTGATTGAGTTGATTAGGTGCAGTTATTTTTTTATTATTATTATTATTTAATATTAATTTCAATTAAATATATTAATATAATTTTTTTTTTCTAATACTCCAGTGAAATTTTAACCAATATTTAAAATATACAATTTAAAATTCAAATTCATTTTTGGTGTAAAAGCTGTATTTTTTTTTTTTTTTAAATATATTCAAATTCAATTAGCTATTTAATTTTTTTAGAGAGCTGTATAATAATTATTGATATTTATAATTGACAAAAAATAATAATAAACTTAGCATTAAAGAATGATTTTATAAATTAATTAAAAAATAAACAACTTTTTTTTTAATTTAAAAAAAAATCAAGTTCGCCTTTGAGGTAAAATTCTTAATAATCATTTTGTTTTTAAAAAAAAATCTAAACATTGTAAAATATAATATTTATTAACTCACTTGAATATATTTTCAAAAGAATTATAACTATATGAGGAAAATAAAAATAAAATCACATTTACAATATACTGAAAATAAAATTTCTATAACCCATCTATGTGATTTGCGGACACACGCGGTCATACACCAACACATTTACGGAACATGCACACATATGTATAGGAACGTTTATATAAAGATCTAATGAAAATTGGATGTATTTTTTACTAAAGTCGCTTTCCTAATTTTAGTATTTCATTTAAGACGCTTTCTCAATTTTAGTATTTCGTCCAATAATCAATAAATGCATTTTGTATAAACTAAAGCTATGAAATCTTTTAAATAAAATATTGTGAGTATACCACTAACAGCTATCAAAATCACTAGAAATTGACATATTATAAACATTCTTTAATACAAAAAATCGTATTATATATATATATATTCATAAATCTAAATTTGTCTATCTATTTATCTCCCTATCTATCCATATATCCACTTATTTATCTATTTTTTTTTCTAATAATATACATCTATCGTCCTATCTAAATGTCAGTATGTCTCAACACACCAACCAATAACTGTCTATCTAATTGCCTTTGTATTGATCCATGCATATATATATATATATATATATAAATCTAGCAATCTATTTTACGATTTATCAAATTATTTATTTACCTATAAATTTATACTTACATCTACCGTGATGATTGTCTGTCTGACTAATTGTCTGATGACGAACAGATAGTGTGTATATCTCTCTATCCATCTATTAATAGTTCAATTATATATGTGTGTGCTTTAATACATTATTTGTATTTCTATCTACTTTTTTAATTTTTCTATTGTTTTTAAAATATATAGCTGGCTGGCTGGCAGGCCACCTACCTACCTACCTACCTACCTACCTACCTACCTACCTACCTACCTACCTACCTACCTACCTACCTATCTATCTATCTATCTATCTATCTATCTATCTATCTATCTATCTATCTATCTATCTATCTATCTATCTATCTATCTATCTACCTACCTACCTACCTACCTACCTACCTACCTACCTACCTACCTACCTACCTATCTATCTATCTACCTATCTATCTATCTATCTATCTATCTATCTATCTATCTACCTACCTATCTATCTATCTATCTATCTATCTATCTATCTATCTATCTATCTATCTATCTATCTATCTATCTATCTATCTATCTATCTATCTATAGCGATTTATCTATAAAAATCTCGCAAAAGAGAACAAACAATGATGTGATGTTTAATAAAAAAGATTTTGTAAAAATAAAGTTTATTATTTTGGCTTGTGTACACATATTTGACTATAGTGGTACGAATTTGAAATAATATCAATATAAAGTATTATAACGGAAATGGTTATTTGGACGGTTGCTTATTTATGTGTGTATTCAATTATATTTATTTTGATTATTTTATTCTATATTATGCTTATTTATTATATTTTAATTCTTTTCATAACTTATATTTTCTATCCATTTATTGTTTTCAACTTAGATTCTTTATTATCTTATTCATTATTTTAACCAGCGCCGTTACAATACAAGCAGAGAGCTAATACAGATACAAATTTAACTTCATATCTATACCTTGACTGAACCCCAAGGCAATACGTACATATTATCTTGGCGTTATTTTTCTCAGCCAAGAACTATCGGCTGCTGAACAGAGCAAACTATTTCAAAGAAACTTAGCGAATGTCCAGCGCTTGCTATTTATTTTTTAGAATTGGGATTACGCACGAACAAGCAGCACATGGATATCTTAAACAAATCAGTATGCCCCTTTAATCACTCATTACAGTTTCCTCCCTGTTGTAGCTTGGTGATAGTTAGAATAAAGCAAGGATACAAAATTTAATGACAAATATGTTTAATAATATATTCACACTTTATATAAAAAATTACATTATAATAATAATAATAATAAACACACACTTATAAATACATGGCTATAATAAATATATGCAAATAGATCAGATATAAAAGTTCTTAAAGTCCTGTTGATAGAGTTCTATTTTTCTCAAATCATTAATTTTATATTTAGTTATAAATAGTAGACAAATGAAAATGCATGCATGCTTTTATCTGGGCTTATGTAATTGTCCTATGGGGATTTCTTCCGAGCGCTCTTGATTAACTTCCTCAGATTGTGGGGTTATTTCCGTTCCAGTTTTTTGCTTGTTGATTCCTTAGGTTCTCCATTAACTTCCTCTGTTTGTGGTGTTATTTTCATCCAATTTGCTGGTTTATTCTTTAGGTTGCATTTCAATCGACAGCTACAGAAGTGGCAGTCCCTCTAGCAGGTCAGGCAAAGATCTTACATTGTGAGTCAGTGATGAGACAGCTCGAATCTGAACCTACATCCCTTTAATGCCACTAGCCACGCACTTCTTCCATTTTCTTTTTAGCTGTTGCTTCTCTAAAGTCTCTACTAGCAATGCCAGATCATAATTGTAATTTTATTAATCTCTTTCTTTGTTCGTTGTTTTTAATTTTTTTTTTTTTTAATTAAGACTTAGATTTCCAACCAATTCTTATCATTATGTTTCTTTATTTAATTAGTGGCTGGAATGTAAGTCCCAATTAATTTAACAGATCAGGCAAAGATCTTCCGTTGATAACATTTCTTTGTCCGAGGAATTTAATTTGTCCAACAGACTTTCACATCTACGGCCATATTGTTTCTTTTTATATATCACATATTACATTTATTTTATTTAAAGTTTACAATTCATTCTTTTTTTCTTTCGCATTTACGTTTTGCATTTATTTTAATTTGTTATAATATATTTTTTTAAAAGAGAGAAGAGACACATTTTTTTTTTATGCATCCACTTCCCCTCTCCCACAATAAACAAAAATAACTTTCTAGCATTTCTTACAAGAGAGAAACAGACGCATTTCTTTATTTATGCACCCCCTCTCCCCTTCTCTTACTATTACAAAATCCACAGTAATTTGACATTAGAATTTCATTTTTTTCTTTTCCCTTCCTTCTTTTTTTTAAAAAAAAATTATTAGCTAATTTATTTCACCTTTATTACTTTCTAATTTTATTAATAACTATATATGTGTGTTGACGATTTTACGTGGTCGTCACAGTATATAATATTACTTTATAAATATATAAAAATGTAATGATTTATATAGGTATTGGTGAGGCATACATAAATAATAAATCGGATTACAAATCCATAAGATCTTTCCTCATATTTAAAATTTTACTAAAATGTAGAAAAAGTATGATATGAATGCATATTGATGTTTTGTACAATAATTATGCAATTTGATTTATTGTTATTATTATGTAATAAAGTGAATTAGAAAAAAATGATTCCTACTTTTATTCTTTTAATTAATATTTTTATACACAGAAAAATTGTGAATGCAATATTTAGATATTAAAGCATATGGGTATGGTTATGACATTTTTATTTTTAACCCAAATATTTTAAGTTGCAAAATATAAGGTTTTTCATTGATTTTGTTTATTTGGGTTAAGAAAGGCATTAAAATAATTACTCTCAAATGATTGTTTTTTTCAAAATTGGATTTATTATTCATAGTATGAATAATATCATTATTTAGGATCTGTCCTTTGAAATTGTATTGGTGGAAATTATTTTCATCATTTATATTTCTGCTTATTATATTTCTGAAATAATTTAATTAATTGTTCTATTTTTTAAATTTGCATTTAAAATGATTTTTGGTTTGTCTTATTTTAAAATGTATTTGTATTAAGGGAGTTATTTTGAATTTGATGATTCAAATATGAAAATGTCCAGTTGGTATCCCATCTAATTAAGTATCCAGTCCATGTAATAAGAGTATATTGCTGTTGACTAAAGAAATATATTTATATTTACTGGTACCTGAAAAAATATATTATAAAGTTTATTAATTTTGGGGTATAATATGAAATATGTTATAAGTATATTTTATTAAAGTCTGTATATGAAAATATATTCTTAAAGACTAATATCACTAACTATATGTGATTATACTTATTAGCACTAAAAGAAAAATGGTGATTCATAACTCATGTGGAGATCCATACTTTCCTTAAAATAATGCATATATTTTTTTTATTGGATAAATGTTTATTATATCCTAAAGACCAGATATTTTTTTTAGTTTTTATTTAAATGTGCATCAAACACTTTCCCAACATTGACACATTTTAATTATTCATTTGCATTCTATTAAAAATAATGTAGTTTATTTGATTTTATAAAAAAAATAAATTACCAAATAACTCCAATTTACACAATATATTAAGCTTGAAATGCTCTTATAACTGCTTCCATTTTTACACTTAGTATATTTTCTATGACCTAATATCTATTCGTCATTGTGTCAGAATTGAAGTAAATACATAAATCTGCTATACCCACACAAATAAGACTATTCTGTTGTTAAATGTAACAGATAACATGGCCATGTAATGTTTAACTTTTCCAAAAGTACTGCCTAGATTACAAAATCCCATAGCCAATTACAGACCACAAAAATCATACAAGTTAGGTTGTAATGATATTTAACAATTATTTAATGACCTTATATTAACTTCACTTTAAAAATATCACTATAATATATTGGTAATAATATTATACAAATATCACATTGACAATAATATAAGAACAAAGTTGAATCCAACATAACATCCAAAGTATATCAACTTTAATCTTCTTTATTTTTTTCAGTAAATAATATATAAATACCAAGTAGGTCAAAAGAGAAAATCACTTGTATGTTCTTTTCCTGAGCTAATATTTTGCACCACTTTTAGAATAAAGTGAAACATTATAAAATGTATAATTATTAAACACCACATGACCACCACTTCTTATGCTTGTGTATAACTGTTGCTAAAACAGAAAAAACTCACTATATTTATTGCCACACACAGCAAGTTAAAGTAATCAATGGATTCCAGAATCTTGTGCATAAAATTCCCATTTAGTGCCTACTCATCCAATGTTGCTAGACTAGTTTCTCACTTGTGGCCTTCATCAGTGAGGAGCCTTGGATCTGAGAGCACTGCATATAGATCTTAGGATCCAATACTCCTAACTGACAAAGGTCACAAGCCAGAAATTAGTCTGTGGATATTAGATGAGTAGGCACTAGATGTGGATTTTATGCACAAGTTTCTGGCATCCATTGATTATTGTAGCTTGCTGTGTGTGGCAATATGTATAATGAGTTTTTCCTGTTTTAACAACAGTTATACATAAGCATAAGAAGTGGTGGTCATGTGATGTTTATTGTCTTAAAACCAATCCTTCCTAATAGAATAATGGTGGCTACGGTTATTAAAAAAACAAAAGACACCAAAATGTATGGGTACTGAACTGAGTTCAGACCAATATGTCTATATAAGCTAATGGGCTTGGATTGAAAACATTAAGGTGTTTTTAAGTCCCATAGTTTTGTAATTAAGTGGAGATAAAAGGTGGCTGCTGGAGGGTTGCAATAGATCCTAAGATTTAGGTGCAGTGCTTTCAGATCCAAAGCTCCTCACTGACAAAGGTCACAGCCAGAAACTTGTCTGGGATATTGGATGAGTAGGCAATAGATGGGTATTTTATACACAAGTCTTCTGGCATCCATTGATTCCTCTAGCTTGCTGTGTGTGGCAATATGCATAGTGAGTTTTGCCTGTTTTAACAAAATTCATAGTTCTGATTTTCTGTTAAAAATTATTATCTTGAGACTTGTAACTAAAAATTGGCTTTTATAAAAAACTTGATGTTGGTTACATCCTTCAACTTAAGATAAGTTTGTAAAATTAGCAAAACAATAATCTTCTTGATCATGTTTAACAACAAAAGGTCACTGTTTCTACCAAGTTTTCCTTTAATATTTTTTTTTTTAAAATTAATAATGTTTTAAGATAAACATTTCAATCAAACATAGAGTAATTAGTTATTATATTGAATATATGCATCAACACCGATAATACAATATGCATTAATTTTCTAATCAAATTTTTAAACATGTATAAAAATAATTATCTTATATTATCCACGCAATTATCCAGAATATCATTAAATTTATAAATAGAAGCACTATATGCTGCATATGCAAAATATATTTCTATTTATATTATAATGTTCAAGTCTTTGGCCTGACATAGATCAATAGCTACTACCTTTGACACAAAGTGAAATCACCATTTTTATTCATTTTATATTGTCCAATCCAATGACTGGAAATATATCTATAACGGAAGCTTTTTTGTTTTTGTCAACTGACTTACCCATTACATGAAATTATCAGACCTAGAATTTTAGGAGTTTCAATTACATTTTTATTGAAGATAATTTTAATTTTTGTTGTTCATGAAACATTTAAGACTTGTTTGGAGAATTAACTTCGAATGTGACTTTTCAATAATAAAATTTTGGACACAGCAATTTTGAAATAAATTGAAATTTTTTGTTCATAATTGAAGTTTTTTCCATGCAATTTTAATTTGATAGAGATTCAAAATTAAGAGATATCCATGTAAACAAACATTATCTTTTGAAATTGCTAGGATACTATTAGCTACTACTAATTGATATTTCTCCTGAGACTAATATATATATATATATATATATATATATATATATATATATATATATATATATATTGTAACCGACGGTATTGTCGATTGCTGTGATCCATTCAAATCTAACAAAAGAAGGCCCAAAATATTGGTGCCAATTTGCAACTGATTAAATCGATGGATGAAGGTGATGGTTAGGATGATCAATCTGATCTGATAAAATTCTAAAATCCAATATAAATTAATCTGGTCTAGCTCAATCGGGTCGCCATTATATAATAAACCATCATAAAGCACAAATAATCTCTCTTAAAGTTTAATTTACTTAAGTTATATGAAAAATGAAGAAATAATGAGATTATCTGCTCCAGCCATCAACAAAACCGTCAACTACAATATAAATTGCATAGAGCGGTGAAATCAACTACTATTGCCCTATACAATAATATAGGATTAGGCTAACACTTGATTGGCAATCTAATCAAAACCAAATCTAATTAATAACTAACCTAGATTCCAATATATATATTTTATTAGCCTGTTACTGTTATAGTACTTTAACTCTACTTTATTATTTAAAGGTACTGTCTTTATAACTTAATGGATAATTTTCTAAGTACCTGTAATAGCACTTTACAAAACATTGGTTTGCATACAGACATTATTTAAACGACAAAACAAAATAATAACTGAACCCCAAATATGCATATATCCATGTTAGCAAACGCTAAATATAAAGATAAATACTCGCGTCAATGAACGATATACAATTCTTTCTACCTCAACCTATAATTAATAATTTTCAGTGGACCTCAACTGGTTTTATTATAATTTTATAAACACTTTGAAAATTTATACACTCATTTAATTGTTTAAACAAATTAATAGACGTCGATAGATTATCAATAAGTTACAAAATAATTTATAAATATCTCTCAATAAAATGATACTTAATTAATGCTTCGTTTAGGTTTTAAACTAAAATACTTCACTGGAGTTTAATATCAATACTCTATTAGCTCATCTCTAATTTTACAATGTCCAATTATATTAACTAAAAATATATCGAGCTTCTCTTGGATGTTTATTCAATTATGAATATTAATACAACTTGTTTGAAAACTTTAAATAACTGAATAAAAAATTTTGGTTGGCAACAATTAAAACACATGATTATATTTGATATTTCTATAAATGAAAATAATATTCAATTAAATCGGTCAATGAAGTTTATTCTCTTCATTTTATAGGAGTTTAAGAAATATTCAAACGAACTACTCCAAACCGAACGATAAAGTATAATCTATTTAGATTTTTATTACGGAATCAGACAAACATGAAATGATTGACTTTGTAATATTAATTAAGAGACATAATAATATGGATATATAATATTCGAATGCAAATATAACTATGAAATTTATATAGAAACAAAATAAAATATTAATAAGCAAAATATACCTTATCTTCTATTTCAATTCGCTTACCAAGCTGAGTTTGAATTCTGTTACCTAAGTTGCTCCGCCGTCTTACGCAATCCAAATAAAACAAGATAAGTAACTAGTCTTGATATTTAAATTAACTCAATTTATTTAATTATAAAAAAGAAGATTGACAATATTAATGATAGTATACATCCGAAATGTCTTTATATTTTAAATTGGTGGACCAAATAAAATAATCATGTTGCTATATGTATCTCTATATACGTGTTGCAAGAACGTTAACGACACATACAAAAAAATGAATAAATAAATGATGGGAAAGGTTCTTAGATATTTTACTAAAAAAAAATAAAAATTTACATATACCCTATACCAAAATGTGCAATAAGAGGGTATCAAACTCTATTCGTTTATCAAAAATAATTACGGATAAATGAATATGAAATAATAACTATATTTGAGTCTTTCCGATCATTTTCATTTAATAATTATATTTCTTTAGATAATAATAAAAAAAAAAACATCATATAGTATTACATATAATAAAAAATTAACACACATATTTTTCATAAAAAAAAATAATCATACCATATATATAAATCTGTCCATTCACTGTTTATTAGTCTATTGATTGCCTTCATTTATAGTGTAAAGAGGATTTTCTCCGTCCGAAATAGTAATTGTAAACTTTGCAATACTCATTAAAAAGTTTCCTTTTTCTCTTTCCATTCTGTAGAGGTGAGTATATTTCGATGATCCAGGTTATGAGGTGAATTGATCCATTTGGTTAGTCGAGAGACGATGTCTATGCAAATCCATTTTTCTTTTCTTTATTTATAAAGCATTTCTTTTTTTATTTTTCATAGGTTTCTTTTTTTTTTTACATTGTTGCCGCTCTTCGAGACTTTTCAACCTGCCCGCCCGAATGATTGAACGGGCAGATAATCCTGCTACTACTCCATGTTTTATAGTTTTACAAACCAACAATTTTAATATTGAAAAGGTTCATTTTCTTAAGATAGAACAAATAGATTTGTCCTTTACCATACAAAGTGATAATAAGTGTGTGCGTGCTTGAGTGAGTGACTGAGAATGACTGACCAATCTGACCTTTTTTTTATCTTCTATCACGTCATTTTTATAGATTCTCTTTCTGACGTTTTTTTTTTATCTTTGCGGCCACACACGGTCATATATAATAAGAGATAATAAGACGGTCATAGATAAGAAGACACACCGAAGATCACATTTAAATTCGATTACAATTTTTTTTTTTAAAATAATATTTTACAAACCAAAAATATAAAATTGATATAATAACCTTTTTTTTAATAACAATATTTTTTTTTTTTAAATATTTTACAAATAAAATATACACAACATAAAAAACATTAAACTGTATGTAATATTGTTACTATGGTGATTGCATTTATATATGAAATGTATAAAATAATATTAATCCTATTTCGTTAAATTTATTATGCTGAATTGCTTACTATGTTATTTTTTTTTCATATATATATGTATGTGGATCATCAATTTGAACACTCACAATATATATATATATATATATATATATATATGCATGTGAATGTATATAAATATATATATTACTTATATATATATATATATATATATAGTAACCCCTCACACCTATCACCAACACTAACAATTACCTGGGGGCCCCAATTCTATGGATCATAGAATAAAATATTCATATAATTTTACCTAAATCAGTTCATAAGACTCTTAATTAAAGCTTTCACATAAAACTAACTCAATTGAGTGATACAGAGGTTATGTGGTGTACAATGTACATTAGATGTGGGAGAAATATTATTACTAATAGGAATAAACATCTATTAAGTTCTATGCTAAACAAAAATTAAATTGGTAAAATTCTACCAGCTAAAATTAACTAATAATACTGTCTACTTCACCTCCTCCCATCATCCATATGCATTGAACAACCTCTACCATATTATACAATTATACTAATAACTAAAATAAAATAAAAAATAATATTTTAGAAATTGTAATGTATAATTAATTAGATTTAACTCAAACTAAACCTATCACTACTAAATTTTAATTACTCACTAATGTAATCTGGCTAAATGAATTTATTATCTAGTCGAAATTGAAGATATCAGGGAGTTAACTTATGGTATGGCTTGATCTAACATTTTTATACCTCAAATTATTATTTGACACTATGAAAATAATATTATAAACCAAACAATACCCTAATTAGATACTAGCAGTTAGATAATGAAAGAAATCAGGTACGTTTTGATTTCAATGCATCATCTATACAAAAATTAAATAACAAACCCTTCTAAAAATGATCAGTAGGTAATTGACATATCATATAGTGTTTGAATCAAGGAAATCAACATCATCATATCTTGAGATTTATTATAATTAAATAAAATACAATTATGTTACATTAAATAAAATAAATGTATAAGCATGTGTGGAAGTGTGAAACACGAATGAATGTTATAGAAGAAACTCCAAATACAAATTTAGATAACAAAATATTTATTAATCAAATAGAAAGGGGTTAAAGCAACATTTACTTTTATTTTGTTGTTATGAACAAAAATTCTAAAGGGATTTCATATTATTGAGTACAGGTTATACAAGAAGATATAATACAACATGATTCATTAACTTTTTACATCTACTATATATTTTCATAAGAACATTTTGATAAATTGGTAAACTTTTTATTTGAAACATTAAATAAAATAAATAAGTCCCTATTATTTGCTATAAATAAATGGCTCTTTAGCTATCAGTGATTTCTGATAGACTTATATAATAATAAAACAAAATAAATATGACCTTACACTTTTAGTAACTAATTACTCAAATATCTTTTATTCAGCTTTTTGCTAAATATCACTCATTTATTACTAACATTTTTATAACAACAAGATATATTAATATTCTAATTACGGAACAAATTAGGATTTTGCATTGTTACTTTAAAATATCTTAAATAAAATTACAATAAGGGGATTTAAACTAAGAATAATATTAAACCATCTTACCAAAGAAAATAAATATTTCTATTAATTAAATGTATTTTCCTTTGTAGTTTTAAAGTAAAGTATTCTATTAGATAATTAGTTTCTGCTTTGCCAAAATAAAGTAATTCTTTGTATTCATTAACTAATGTCCTATCTTTGCTTAAAGATTTATACAAATGGTGATTAAATGATAAAAATCAATGAGATGAAGCTTAAATGATTACTACAAAATGTTTTTTAAATGATAAGTAAAGTTCTACATTAATAATGAATTTTTTTTAATATCAAAATTAACAATTTGTGCATGAATCTGTATTATGCTGTGTGTCAAAGAAAATAAATAAATAATGTTAATCAATCTAATCGGTTTGCTTATGATATTTCAATATAATCATAATACGGTTGGAAATGAAGATCAATCAATCTTTATTTATCAACTATAATACAGATGTTTTATAAGACACTATACTTTCCTTTTATTTTTCCTTTTTATCATAAACCATCAAACACTAAGCTCTAGCTTAAGCTGGAAACATCCAATACACATATGGGATAACAGATTTATATAATTCAAAACGGATAATATATCAACTTCCAAGTCTATCTTTAAGACTAAATAATTGGTGGAATAACTCATCACCAAATGAAAATCAGGGAGAAAATATCTCTAACTTCATACACTTTTAATTCAATAATTGGTGGAATAACTCATCACGAAATGAAAATCAGGGAGAGAACATCTCTATCTTCGCACATATCTATTTCAATATATATAATATAAAAGGAGGATTCAATCCACTTCTATCAAAAATACTCTAATACATGGATAAGAAAAGGAATATTCAATTCCATACACTACACTATACTGCACTGGGAAAACTACCCATATTAAATATTCAACTAACAAATACACTGATTCAATCCCATAAAATATTATAAACATTGTAAACTTTATAGCATATAGCCACAAAATACCTTTCATTCAGTCATAACAAAGAAATAATAATTCTCTCTTAAACAACTTTCTAATTCTTCAAATGACTGATCCTCTTTTCCTTCCAAATCCGATTGATTTAAAATCATTTTTCCTGGCAATTAAGTATAATTATAAATAAGTTCAATAATAGACATACACACATATAAGCATGTGATATACAAACCATTTAAAATCGCAGTTTGCAAAGAATTACTGTTAAAATATTAATTATTACTGCTAGAATTAATAAATAATAAATATCTCATATCTGACAATATTTCAGATTTGGTAATGTTCAAAGAACAATTGGAGAATAAAATACTAATTACTATGGACAAAGCAAGACGAATATTTTTTATAATATAATGCATTAATATTGGCACGAATCTGTAGTTAAATTGAACCTAAACAAGTAATAATACTGTATGTTATAGATAAAATAACTACTGAAAATAATTATTTTCTAATTTATAAAAAAGAATTTATTCAGTAAGATTTGATATAATGAACTCCTTTTTTTTAAAAAAAAAAAATAATTATTCACTCTTTTGAATGGACTTTTCCATTCGTTTATTATGTGCGTGGAGTATTAACACACGCACGACCAAACTTATCTTATTAAAATGATAACAATAATAAAAATAAAATTACCAGCATAATGTGTTTTTCTATTATGCTATTTGAGACATTCTTGGACAAAAATATAACAATAATAATGCATATAATAAACATATTTAAAATAATAAAACATTCCTTAACTAATACTATCTAATATGCTATTAAATAAAATAAAGTGCTCTTCTTTTTTTTTTCCAAACGATATGAAACGAAAAGTTTATAAAAGTTTTGCATGACTTTCCTTGTCATGTCTCACAATGAATAGTAAGGATATTAAGCAGTGAACACACAAAGATAAATATTGATGCATCAAGCAATACATTTCCTGCAGGATAAATAAAATAATATTTTGTTGAATCCGTAAAAGCATATTCAATGTTTTTAGTTTTCCACTAATGAATTGCTATTAACGTTGTAAATAATGAATTTCCTTAATTATACAATATATTTCATAATGCAAGTAAAATAGAAGCTTGTATTTTATTCCTAGGATATATTTAACATTTGATTTCACAATCATAAAGCCATTCAGAAATATAAGTAGTCATTCAATTAATAATATTTATTGAGATAAACTCATTAGTAATGTTAATACGGCAATGTCACATAACTTTATACATTTATAATTTCCTTCCTCCTACTAGTCTAGAAGAACAAATAATTATTAAAGTACATTTAATGACATATTTAATCTTATATTTTTCTTTTCCAACGATAAAAATAGAAATAGTTACACCGCTATTCTAAGACATATGATAATAAAATTACATATTCCTTGTGTATATTTTAAATTTTGAGTTTTCTTTTAGATTTAACATGAAATTTGTACACTAAAGTTCTGAGAACGTTCAATGACAGTTCACATTTTTCCTCCTCATAAATGAAGCACGTGGCATTTGTTCTCTTCATAATATAATTAAAGCTTAAAAACTTAATTGTTATAAAATAAACAAGTATTCTTTTATCCTTCCCTGTTAAATTTAAATTTAAATAAAACAATTTAACAGTCCTATTAAGCATTCCCATTTCTTAAATAATAATTTATCTTGAATAATAAAATATAACACATACATATACTTTAACATAACTTTGGGACAATTTGAATTATCAGATGGGAGCAAATTGACATATCTTTTAGTGGTTTTTAAGGACACATTTTGCAAACAAATAATATTAAATTTTTAACTTGAACTCTGGAAGAGGAAAAATAATTTCACTATTAAACTTTGCTAAATAAATTAGTTATAGCTGCGCTTGGTTAGCTATAACTGCCCTCATAAAAGTTCTATAATTGACTGACCTCTTCAAAAGCAATAGTAGACTGACCTTCAAAGTAATAATAATAGACTGCCCTCTTCAAAAGTAATAATAGACTGCCCACTTAAAAGTAATAAGTATTCTTTTTATAAACTTATTTAATAATCATTACATCACCTTGTTCCCTTCCAATTGTTTACGATAATGTTACATCATCAGAAAAAAGACTTCCAATTGCCCCTCCCACTTGCAAACCTACCTAATTTATGCAAAAACTCGAGACAGTAAAAAAAAAAAAAAAATAGAGATAAAAAAAAAATATTTCGTCTTTTAAATAAATGGAAAAAAAAAATATTGAGATAATAATTAAATGTTTTTAAAGCAGTAGAATAAAATTAATGACAATTGTTTTAATAAATAAAATATTTTACAGTATTTGACATTATATAATTCATTTGTCCATAATTTATTGATTCATTTAAAATGTAATTAAGTTAGTTTTTTAATACTATTATTGATATAATTAAATATTTGAATGTAATGTGGGATATTTAATGGTTTAATGAAACTTATGAATGAAAAATAAAGTTGGATAATGCATGAATATTCAATAGTAATATATTATAGGTATTATACTGATATAACTGAAATAACAATGTGAATGATGATGAGTGAAACATATTTTACTGTTTATGCTATAAATTTAAAATGTATAAAACAAATGGACTAGTAAATCATTCTAACAAAACTGAATACTGCCTTATGAACAAATAAAACAAGTAAGTAACAACCTAAACTGCACTGTCTATACATATAACAAGCCAACCCCTATTCTATTACTGATTATACCCCAAAACAAGATACTAAACATTTAAGAAATATGTTAATTATACCTACAGTTACTATTGATTACAGTTTTAAGTCAAAATTAAAAAAAAAAAAAAATTAAAATTTCACATTATTTCATTTTTTTTAAAGAGGATTATATCAGAAATTACTGATATACTACACTACTACAATGAATATTTCTGGTGCCAAACCAGAAGGTCACAATATATATATATATATATATATATTGTGCCGCTCAAAATAGTCTACTCACTTAACAAGATTCAAATCCTAAACAAAAGTACCTCGAATCCGATCATGCTCGAGATACGCAGGACTGGAGCATTCCTGAATTCTAACCTATTTGTCTATTCTTCAAGTCTCTGACCCAATGAACAACAATCCTGATGATACAGCACAATTATTTTAATTCTGGGCCCAGAAACACAGCAGTAAATCATAATATCAGAATGATGATGATGATCGAGATAAGAGTAGCCTCGGAATTACATTTATGAAAGTTATATTTATTAATGCTAAATTATTATCTAAAAAAAATAGTTCTAAATACTTATTAGAAAACAATAATTCAACAACAAACCAGGATTTACTTGATATATATATATATATATATATATATATATATATATATATATATATATATATATATATATATATATATATATATATACATATATATATATATATATATATATAATCAAAAGGTTTCATGCTTGGAATGATATTATATATTTACAAACTTGGAATTTGTTTTCAAAAAATCATCTTTATTAATTATTTCATGAATATAATTTTATAGAATGTATTGTATCTTGTGCAGAGTTAATATGCTAAATTACAAATGTTTACAAATAAAATGCTGTGGATGCATAAAATAAATATAGAAGTTTGTGAGAGATTTAGATGATTTAAAAGATAGTTTGTGATTTAGTATTAAATGATTTTGTAAACAGGCAACAACATGCAATCTTAATCATTTGTCTACCTTATAAAAATCATTATATATATATAAATATATATATATAATGATTTTTATAGATATATATATATATATATATATATATATATATATATATATATTGGCATTGTTTAGAAAAACTTCTTTGGGACTTATACATATGAAACAAACAATGCACTACATTTATGAGAATAAATTATACAATCACTAATACAAATTACTTTTACGGGTATGGAAATCGATAACGGTTTTTAAAAGAAAGCAGTTTTAAAATCAACATACTGAATGTATTTTACGAAATGAATCATCATCTTTAACACATCATTGTGACCTATTAATGTTAGGCAGATTTTGATCAAATTAAGGTGCATGCAGAGTAATGGTACTAGCATACAATAAATAAATCTGGCCTTCAAGGTAGTTTTGGATATTCTATCATTTTTAAAAGAATATTTGAAACAAACTTAGATTTGATATGCCTGTGCACTCTGGCAGAGTGATATCATGGAGAGGCTGGGTTTGAAAGACCAGAACCAGCTGCATGGTCATCTGCAGCACATCAACCTCATAAACCTCACATTCCACAGGGAGAAGTGTCCTTGATTACAAATGATTTTAAAAAGTAGGATGGAAGCTTCAGGCTTCAGATGTCCCAAATGACTAAACAATCAAGAAATGGAAAAGTTAAAATAAAGGTATGTCAGTAATGTTTATGTAATTTTATAATATAATTTTCATATAATATTATTTTAAAGTTTGGAAATGGTCTAACCTCTTGTGCAATAACCTGTTTTCAATCCTGAGTCATTTAACAAATTGTAATGAATAATAATTCTTTTCTATAGCATTAAACTAACAAAATTTATATTTAAATTTGATTCCCATATACATATTATGGATTACATTCACCCTTTAGGCAACATCAGGAAAGGATGGACTAATTATATTAATCAAGGTTCACAATCTTTTAAAATGAAATTTTAAAAACAAATTCAAACCAGTAAATTTAGCAGCATTTTACCACAGGAAAAGTTTTTAATGACTTTAAGAATAACAAATTTAAAATGAAACCAAACTCATGAGCAATTTCTATTTAATATAAACAAAACTTTATTGATAGATTTTAAATGGAGCCTTGCTTGTTTCCAAATTAAACAATTATTTTCCTCCTTTTTCAAACTCACGAGTTTGGGGATTTTGGGCATATTAAAGAAAATAAGTTATATCTATACATTAAACAAAATACATAAAATCTTAATGGAGCTGCACAAAGTATTTCAATTTTCTGAAAACTTACTAAATCAAATGTTCTGGAATAATTTACTAATTCAAAGTCTAATTACTAACTCAAAGTAACTGAAAGTAACTGACTGAAAGTAACCAACTGAAATTAAGTAAAACTGACTTATTTTGTTTTATCAGCCCCTTTTATACACACTTTATCCCTCAAAGAATGCAATTTCAGTTGATCACAGTGACCTCTGTAATCTCTTGATTAAATAGAAAAACAACATTTAATTAGCAAAATATTTTTAAAACAGATAAGGCTCGAAATACCATTTGATACATTTTTAAAGATTTGAAAACAACTATAAAAAAATAATTTTAATTAAGATTTATAATTGTAATTAATGAAAACAGTCTGATTATAGATAAAGATAATTTCAGTATTTCAAGCCTTCCCCATTTTACCTTGTTTTTACATTCCATATTTTAATTAAATACACACATAAAAAGGAATTTACAATTATATAAGAACATCTAATTTTCAGCAATAAATATTAATAGTATTATTGACACTTTCATATATATGCATCAAGCACACTACTGTTTTTACTAAATAATTTTATTAATTCATTGGATAATTATGCATACAGTGTATGGGTGAATGGCATCTATATACTGCAAGGTCTGAATTGTGGGCTCCACAGGAGATTAGTGTAGATGGTGAAGCATGAAGCCTGATGATGATCAGACATTGACTGCTTCAATATATATATATATTGAAACAGACAGATCGAAGAACCGATCTTAGTTTCATGTGTGTAAGTACGGTAATTCGAACTACTATTCGCCCGCAATGGGATTTTTCCATTTCAAGTCACAAAATTTGAGCTATATATATTTTATGTTTTGTAAATAAATATGTAGAGATTCCGTGCATAAATGTCACAAATCATGAAATAATATTTGTGTGTGCATGGTTTGTGAATTTATATCAGCTTAATTTAAAAGTTTCATTGCGGGTGTATTTGCTTAAATTTTAGACTTTTAGAATTATACAAAGTCGTTTAAAAATGCTGATCAAAAGTCACATTCCTTTGATCAGTGTTTTTAATTAAAATCTGTATTGTACAAATGTATAGAGTAATTAAGTTGTATTCGAAATTAGATAAGGAATTTATATTTGTAATTACTGTGTCAAGTTAAAATTGCGTATTAAAGTTAGAGATAGCTGAAAACGGAACAATGGAAATGGATAATTGATATTGTATGGTCAAGCTGGATTGCTGGAGGCTAGAGAAAAGTAGGTGGAGCCTAAAACAAAAACCAGACAAAAAGGTCAACCGTGGCCATCTTAGAAAAAAACGAGGATTCTAACTTTTGACGTGGCTGAGAGTAGATCGTCTAAAAAACAGCAAAGCAGTTGCTAGAGAAATCTCTCCAACTTTTGTTAAGAAGTCCACCAGTAAACCGTAATGTCGATGGGCTAAGTGCCAGGAGCTGATCTCGGTCCCGCCAATTTGAACCTTCATGCCGCTGACTGATCATGTTTTATGTGCTTCACAATTTCCAGATTCCAATATCCAAATTGACTATGCCTTCCAAGTAAATTTCAAATGCGCGCCTACGTTCGTCAGAAATACCGTCGTGAAGCCAAGCCGGATGAAGAAAGAAGGGTAACGGTGTTACATGAACTTTTAACTTCACCCCAAGCTTAATGTTATAAGTTAATCTGTAAATCAAATGAATCACATGTAAGTTTTTGTTTCGTTTATAATGCTACTGTTTCAAACCTGTCAGTAAATTTTCTTTCTCCTTTTCCTCTGCTCTAGTCTTTAGAAAATAGTTTATAAATATTGTATCTACTAACAATAATTCAAATGAAGACATTTATATTTTTTTTCTTTTATTACTTATGCTATAAACAAACGATGCCAATAGAAATATTTTCCAACTCTGTTTAAAGCTAGTTTATAATATTGATTATAGTTATTTTAAAAGGAAGTTCGTTATTAAAGTAAAGATTATTTCATATATTGAGTTGGCAGATATTAAATCACTTTATTATGTTTTTTTGTTTTGTCATACTATTGTAACCGATACTTCAATCTTAAATATGTAAAGGGTTCTAAGTTATTATCTGAGTTGCATACATGAAACGAGAAATAGTTTTCAGTGTATAATTTGGTATAATCGCTACCGCCTGAACAATCTGGGGGTTTAGGGGTTTCAGAGTAAACTTAATTAATTATTGCTTTCACGGTCAGTTTGATTCCGCCATGTTTTATTGGAATAGTTATATCAGCCTGTTGCATAGAAATAGACGAATTGATTATCCGGTTTTGTGTAATCCCTTTTCAAATTCACTTCAAGCACTCGTCCTCGATGACTGTGGCAATGCCTTTCCTTCGCCGAAGTTAGCGTCTCGCCATACTACCATATGGGGAAGAAAGCAATTCTTTCCCAGGTTATCTCTTGGATCACCGGGTTTCGAAATGATCCCGGCTGGTTGTAGTGTCCCGGATCTACTTGAGGGCATTAAGCCTTGTCAAAGAACAAGCCGCCTGGTATTCCGTTGATGCACCGCAAGTAATTACTGTAGGGCTCTTCAATATAGGCAACCACTAGTACATTAATCTTAGATATCATATTTATACGAAACCACCCTCCAACTATTAGTACACGCAATGGCTCGAATCTATTCGGATAAAATAACTTAATAAAATCGTAGATAAATATTTTCAATGCCAAATGCTCTGATTCCCTTAGCCACCCGTCAATCATTTCGCTACACAAATATTGGTATGAGTTTGTTTACCAGGTAAAATGAGTACTAAAGACTAGTAGCTAATTATAAGAGAATATTTATGGAAATCTTACCGTACTTTTGAATACTATATTTTTATGCTTTCTATTTATTATTAAACAATTTATTTAATCTAATTTTGTGTCTTCCAACTCATTACTCTCGAAGTCTATTTAGTCACCTACTGTCTGTATTGGCAACTTAAATATATACATTACATTAATGACCATACCAATATCCAGAGTATAATAGAGCTATATATATAAAACTATAAGTAATTTAGTCTGTGTTCTGAGTTGAGCTAGTAAAGGGATAACCCCGTGCTGTTATAAAGTCATCATCGGTTGG
This sequence comes from Epiperipatus broadwayi, assembly GCA_028023455.1. Classification (NCBI taxonomy): domain Eukaryota; kingdom Metazoa; phylum Onychophora; class Udeonychophora; order Euonychophora; family Peripatidae; genus Epiperipatus; species Epiperipatus broadwayi. Next base: position 45,893 of record JAQFVV010012426.1, on the reverse strand, counting down.
TCATACCGGGGTTTGGGTTTGAATTTAGTTGGCGTTTTGGAATTTATTCTTAAACGTGGACTGGGTTTGAACTCGGGTACTGTGTATGATTAAGCGTGGTGGATTTATACCGGTACAGTTATTAAATTTTGGACGCCCTCCGTGGTGCTCCGATGAAGAAATCTCCCACACCCTGCAGAGTGAACGAGAGTAAACAGGTAAATTATAAAAATATTCAATTTTTTTTGTTTGTCATAATATTGATATGGATTTGGCGTATTAAAATGTGCAAGTTAAAATGATAGTTGAGTAAAGCAAGGATATAAAATTTGTTTTTCCCTTACACCAAGTTTCAGTAAATAGTCTACTTCCAAATATCGTTAAGAAACAGAGTGAGATTTTTCGAAAAGAGAGCGGAAGCGATTTTGTGCGTTTATTTAATTAAAATAAACGAGTGTTATTCCATAATTTTTTTGCGAGTTCATTCTTGTTGTTTGAAATTTTTCAAAAAAAAAGTAAAGAAGTAGAATTAATTCCAGGTCTTAAAAATAAAAACATGTACGTATATATATATTGTAATATAAAAATCTTATCAGAGTCAGAGTTAATATTAATCGTACCCTATATAAAGCATTAATCTTGAATTAAATGATTAGTAGGTCATGTAAGAAGTATATATTTGGGGATCAGTGGATTAAATTATCTATTGGTCACATGTTGCTGGCTGGCGCCTTTCAAATAAATTTGTCAGCAAATATGTTTGTCCAGACAGCAGTGGTGAGTTTTGTTGGGTTCAAAAGAGAGAATGGTGGCATATATATATAGAGAGAATTACTGACAGTAGTATAAAAATAATATTGTGTTATATATACCCATTATTAATATGTTTAGATTATAGGACTGAGGAGAACAGTGCGAACTGGGTGAAATAAAGTTTTTTTTTCCCTTTATTATTTTAGTAATGATTTAAGCATGTCATATTGTATATACCTAAATAAAAAAAAAATAAAAAAATATTAACAGTGAAAAGTTTAGATAACAGAAACCAGTCGGAACGTAGGCGAAAAAAAAAGAGAAAGGAAGGAAGCCACACAAACAGTATCAGCAGCGGGGAAGGATTTGGCAATAGGATCAGGGATCAGTATCTTTATGTTATATATACAAATCAAATTATTTTACAAAACTAACTCTTATGCTGAAGACACTTATAATTAAAAATAAAGAGAAAATGGCAGAAATAGAAGGAAACAATAATTCATCCGCAACTGGCGCAGAGACATCTGACACATCCAGTGATCACGAAATTGTGTTCAAGAAATTTCCCGATAAAAAAAAAAGTTTTGGTCGATTAGATAGGAACACCAAACAGAGGGAGCACGATCGTGATGCGAAGTTTGACGCGATCCTCGAGGAGATGAGAGAGGACAGGAAGATTATGATGGCGATGATGGAGCGTATGTTAAGGATTGAAGAATGGCGTATGGGGACGGACGGTAAAACAGGTAGGGAAGATAAAGCTAATACCAGTGCAAGGAAGGGAGAAGAGGACCAAACCACCCCGATGGAATTAGAAACTCAGAGCGAAGTAGCCATTGAAGAGAAGACAGGCCAGGACCTAGACGTTGAAAATGTTGAGTTGGAAAGGCAAACTGATGCGCAGGGCCAAAGTGAAAACCTAATAGCGGCAATGGGAACTAGTAACAAAGGAAAAGGGATAAAAAGAGAGCAGGCAGTGCACCCACCAATAAGGATGATTAACATCCCTCACTTCGGATCATCTATCCAGATTCAGACATTCAGAGGCGAACCCGGGGAAAATCCAGCCGTGCATCTGGACAGCATCAAAGAATTTCTGTGCTTCCACCCGATGACCGAAAGGGAGAGAATAACGGTAGCCAGCCATTATCTGAGGGAGTCTGCGAAGGCATGGTGGAAATTGTTAAAACAACCACCGAGTACTATGCGAGGCTATGAAGAAGCTATTTTGAAAAGGTATTGGAGTGTGGAGAAGCAGGAGGGACTTTTACACAAGTTCGCGAATTTGAAATACGATGAGAGTAGCAGAGAGAGTTTTGCAGCCTTCTTCACGCACCAAGCGATGATACTTAAATCTCTCACCGCTTTTAGCTACACGGAGCAGCACATTACCCGTATCGTCGTGCATAACCTTCCACCGTGGGTGCAAAGGATAATGCTGGTGATCTGCCCTATGTCGTTCGAAAAAACTGTGGAACTGCTAAACCAGATCGACTACGGGGACTTGTATCCAACAAAAAGGGAATGGGAGCAGTGTAGTTACAATACCAGGCCATTAAAACCTTATATACCTCCCGACCCAGGGAGAAAGTAGAAACTACAATAAATGATAACCCGGTAAACGACCACTGTGAAATGTCTATGATGATGAGTAAAAGAACAACGGATTAATACACCCAAATTTGATAAATGTTAGGTTCGAACCCTTACCCAGACTGTTCTCCAAAGTCGATCAATTCTGTAAGAAAAGGTTAACCAGTGAATTATGTATAAACATTTTTTTTTGTTATTTTTTTTTAAGTGAGAAGAAATGAAACAGACAGATCGAAGAACCGATCTTAGTTTCATGTGTGTAAGTACGGTAATTCGAACTACTATTCGCCCGCAATGGGATTTTTCCATTTCAAGTCACAAAATTTGAGCTATATATATTTTATGTTTTGTAAATAAATATGTAGAGATTCCGTGCATAAATGTCACAAATCATGAAATAATATTCGTGTGTGCGTGGTTTGTGAATTTATATCAGCTTAATTTAAAAGTTTCATTGCGGGTGTATTTGCTTAAATTTTAGACTTTTAGAATTATACAAAGTCGTTTAAAAATGCTGATCAAAAGTCACATTCCTTTGATCAGTGTTTTTAATTAAAATCTGTATTGTACAAATGTATAGAGTAATTAAGTTGTATTCGAAATTAGATAAGGAATTTATATTTGTAATTACTGTGTCAAGTTAAAATTGCGTATTAAAGTTAGAGATAGCTGAAAACGGAACAATGGAAATGGATAATTGATATTGTATGGTCAAGCTGGATTGCTGGAGGCTAGAGAAAAGTAGGTGGAGCCTAAAACAAAAACCAGACAAAAAGGTCAACCGTGGCCATCTTAGAAAAATGAGGATTCTAACTTTTGACGTGGCTGAGAGTAGATCGTCTAAAAAACAGCAAAGCAGTTGCTAGAGAAATCTCTCCAACTTTTGTTAAGAAGTCCACCAGTAAACCGTAATGTCGATGGGCTAAGTGCCAGGAGCTGATCTCGGTCCCGCCAATTTGAACCTTCGTGCCGCTGACTGATCATGTTTTATGTGCTTCACAATTTCCAGCTTCCAATATCCAAATTGACTATGCCTTCCAAGTAAATTTCAAATGCGCGCCTACGTTCGTCAGAAATACCGTCGTGAAGCCAAGCCGGATGAAGAAAGAAGGGTAACGGTGTTACATGAACTTTTAACTTCACCCCGAGCTTAATGTTATAAGTTAATCTGTAAATCAAATGAATCACATGTAAGTTTTTGTTTCGTTTATAATGCTACTGTTTCAAACCTGTCAGTAAATTTTCTTTCTCCTTTTCCTCTGCTCTAGTCTTTAGAAAATAGTTTATAAATATTGTATCTACTAACAATAATTCAAATGAAGACATTTATATTTTTTTCTTTTATTACTTATGCTATAAACAAACGATGCCAATAGAAATATTTCCCAACTCTGTTTAAAGCTAGTTTATAATATTGATTATAGTTATTTTAAAAGGAAGTTCGTTATTAAAGTAAAGATTATTTCATATATTGAGTTGGCAGATATTAAATCACTTTATTATGTTTTTTTGTTTTGTCATACTATTGTAACCGATACTTCAATCTTAAATATGTAAAGGGTTCTAAGTTATTATCTGAGTTGCATACATGAAACGAGAAATAGTTTTCAGTGTATAATTTGGTATAATCGCTACCGCCTGAACAACCTGGGGGTTTAGGGGTTTCAGAGTAAACTTAATTAATTATTGCTTTCGCGGTCAGTTTGATTCCGCCATGTTTTATTGGAATAGTTATATCAGCCTGTTGCGTAGAAATAGACGAATTGATTATCCGGTTTTGTGTAATTCCTTTTCAAATTCACTTCAAGCACTCGTCCTCGATGACTGTGGCAATGCCTTTCCTTCGCCGAAGTTAGCGTCTCGCCATACTACCATATGGGGAAGAAAGCAATTCTTTCCCAGGTTATCTCTTGGATCACCGGGTTTCGAAATGATCCCGGCTGGTTGTAGTGTCCCGGATCTACTTGAGGGCATTAAGCCTTGTCAAAGAACAAGCCGCCCGGTATTCCGTTGATGCACCGCAAGTAATTACTGTAGGGCTCTTCAATATAGGCAACCACTAGTACATCAATCTTAGATATCATATTTATACGAAACCACCCTCCAACTATTAGTACACGCAACGGCTCGAATCTATTCGGATAAAATAACTTAATAAAATCGTAGATAAATATTTTCAATGCCAAATGCTCTGATTCCCTTAGCCACCCGTCAATCATTTCGCTACACAAATATTGGTATGAGTTTGTTTACCAGGTAAAATGAGTACTAAAGACTAGTAGCTAATTATAAGAGAATATTTATGGAAATCTTACCGTACTTTTGAATACTATATTTTTATGCTTTCTATTTATTATTAAACAATTTATTTAATCTAATTTTGTGTCTTCCAACTCATTACTCTCGAAGTCTATTTAGTCACCTACTGTCTGTATTGGCAACTTAAATATATACATTACATTAATGACCGTACCAATATCCAGAGTATAATAGAGCTATATATAAAACTGTAAGTAATTTAGTCTGTGTTCTGAGTTGAGCTAGTAAAGGGATAACCCCGTGCTGTTATAAAGTCATCATCGGTTGGTCATACCGGGGTTTGGGTTTGAATTTAGTTGGCGTTTTGGAATTTATTCTTAAACGTGGACTGGGTTTGAACTCGGGTACTGTGTATGATTAAGCGTGGTGGATTTATACCGGTACAATATATATATATATATATATATATATATATATTTTGTAACTGATCAAAATGTACTTCACCTAAGGGTAGTTTGCAGTGGTGTTCCACATTCTGATGACACAGCATTAACAACATTTTATTTTTATAGCCTTCTAAGATCATCTAGTCACATTAGAGTATCATATTCAAATTAAATTGCTAATAGCAAAATAATAAATGCTAAAGATAATGATGCACTATCATTTATTTATGTATAAACATTTTTTAATAAATACATGATAAGCATAAATTGACTACTCTATCAATTTATAAACAAGTTAGTATGATTAGACTTTTATAACTTCAATAATTAAGATTATGTTTTGTATAGAACATAAAATATATATTATATCATAACACATTCTTAACTGTTTTTGAATAAAGATAATCTTTCGGCAAAGGCAAACAATCACAACTATTTATTATTGCAGTTTTAAGGTTAATAATTCTACAGTCTGATGATAATCTAAATTTATTATCTATGATAAATCATCTCATAAATTATTTAAAGAACTGGACCACCATAAATATTTCCAGGCAGAAATACAGGTATTTAAGTGAACACTATATTTGCAAATGTAAGTGGCAAGAAAGAAACATCTGCATAACAATATTTATGAATAAATAAATACGTAATCGAGGAATAGACTATATGATAACAATTTATTTCTATTGTGTGCTAACATTAATGGCACAACCTTAAGTGTGACCGGCTGTTTGCAAACATTATCATCCAAGACATGTACAAAAAAACAAAGCATATAATATATGATAAGAATATATATGTACTGTCTGTTAATAGTCTAAGTAATATAATGAGTGTAAATGACAAGCAATCTTAACAGTATCACTAACTTTTATGAATAATTAAAACATATCCAAATGAATATCATATATAAAGGCCAACATAGTGTTACAGCATTTTATTTATATGAATATCCCCAAAGTGGGAAGGGATCATTGCTTAAAATGGTAAACATTAAAATGTAATAAATAAATAATCTTAATTTATTCTGTCTCTGCAGCCCTTTTAATATTTTCAGGTAGTGGAAATGACTGGCTTTTAAATACTAAGTTTTTATAAGCATGAACAGAAATTGTGTTAGTAAACTAATTGCTTTTTATAAAAAAAATATTCTACTTTTAAATTTTTACCACCTGAATTTTAGCATGATTAAGCAGAGCAAAATAGTAATCTCTTGTCATACTAATTTATAAGCAAATTATAAAATCAATAATGACAATAACTTATAAAAGTAATAGAGATAAATATTTTATGATAGTTATAGAAATTTAAAAAAATATTTTAAAAATCTAAACCCATTCCCTTTCATCATTACGAATTTGAGTTCCAACTTCAAGTATTAGTATACTTTTGGCTGACTTTGTTAAAATATAGCTATATTGATGGTATGTTTTAATCAGTCATTATTGGATAGTAGTTTAATTGTTTATTGATTGCTGACTTCTACCCACAGCAGGAGATATTTGAAATGTAGGTATATAATGAGCACAATGCTATTTCTACATTATCTGGCATCTCCCATTTCTATTTCTTGATAGGTATTTGTCCTGCAATCTGCCAGATGGAAAGAATGAAGCAGTTTGTAGCTTCTGTACTCTTTCATTGTATTTTTCAATACCAACCATAATAAGTATATTGAAAGAACAAACATGAACTAATCAGCAACAACAATGATTCAACAGTAAACAATAATATTTCTGCAATGTACGTCTATAATAAGCACTCAAAATTATAAAAGTAGATTTATCACAATGATTTATAACCTCTACTGATATTTGCTCCAGTTATCTTATCATCAAAATTGGATCAATCTGCTGACATTTCAAAACATTGATCTATTTGTGATAGATACCAATTCAAATTCTTTTTTTTTCCATGTCTTATTTGTTAAATCATGATATTTGCAAAATTTTATCTTTAAAAGAGATTACCAGACCAATTTACATCAAATACGTATCTCTTTAATTAATTGATTTTTTTATAACAATTCCCATTACATTTTCTAAGACAATTTCATTTTCACTTTATAATTATAAATAATGTCACAAATGTTAAGAAAAAATAGTTTGATTTAAGTTTTAAAATAAACGTCTAATTAATTATAACATAAATGTTTATCTGTGCATCGAAATTTATTAAAATTATTGAATATCCTTACTTCTAAAATAAATTTCTAATTGTTAAATTTCAGACATGAAGCATATGTAAATATCACTTCAGATCAGTACAGTCTTCCGAAAAAATAACAAAAAAGATTTTAAGTAGTTAGACAAAAATATATACACACAAAATTAGTATAGAAACCAACTATGTGACAAAAATATATAAAAAGAAAGACAAATGTATTTTATTTATTAGATTATCTCTTAGCCTTTTCCACTATCTTATATAATTCTCTTCTTAATGGAGGTAGTTATTCTTGTAGTAGTGACACCAGTCCTTATGGTCATCTTCAGTTCATCATTCTTTGGTTATTTGAGTTCATTTTTATCTCATACTTTTCTTTATAAATATGATCCCCTCCATATGAATATTGCATTGCTACTGATTGAAGTATAGGTGAATATAGCATCATAAATTTATCTGGAAGGTATGATTTGCATATTGTAAAAATCTGTGATGGTTAGCAATTCTGTAATTTTCTCAATTTATGATGGTTTTACCCCAGGATAATTTTTTATTCCATTGCTGTTATATTTTAAAATATAGTTCTAATTATCTGCCTCTCCTATAATGAAAAGGTTGTATGTGACCAAAGCTTGGCTACCTCCTGGTAAAAAAAAAATATATTGGTTTTTAATATACACATGTTACAACAATATAAGAAAAAAATGATGATTAAATTTAGAGGCAAATGCTAAAATCAGAAAACATAAAATAAAAAATAAATAAATATTTTTTTTATTATTAATAATATATGATAGATCTGAATTTGGTTCAGTCCTATATAAGAATTTAAGTTAGATAGCTGGAGTTAAAGACACTTTCATGTCCAAACATTTCAGAGTTTCTGCTTAAATGTTATGTATTATATAAGATCTGGATCTTGAGTTGATATTTTAGATCTAGTGTCTGACTATTTTAGCTCCTCACTTAGGTGAGCCAAAAATTCAAAACCAGTTGGTCTGGGGATAAGAATGTTAAAGATAGATATTTTAAATAATTTATCTTACTGCACTTATCAATTAATAGCTTGTTTGAGCTATTGGTACACTCCCTATATTACATATTTATAAATAAAATATTATAAAAGCATCTCACAATATATATATATATATATATATGACTTGCCTTATATATATATATATGTATGTATGTATGTATATATATATATATATATATATATATATATATATATATATATATATATATATATATATATATATATATATATTGTAACCCTCAATATACGTAGCCTCCACGATTATCAAGCGTCACGATTGGGCTAGCATTTTGTAACCCTATCTTACAACCTCCATATCTTCACTATCTACTTTACTATACTTATAATTGCCCAGGCGCCAACTCTATGCAAGATAGAATACATTTATAACTATAAATTGTGCTTAAACTTATTTTAAAGATTTTACGTTTTAATTACCCTAAGGCTTAGCTCAGTTGAGATTATAGGGTCTGGTTTTTATATATATGAGGCCAATATGATAACACAAATATCTATAAATAATAATTTCATGAGATTAATTTAAATACACTCAGGGCATCTGTAAACTACTACATTACTATATAATCATTAATTATCAATTTTAATATAGAATAGATAACCCTAGGAACGGGTACCTTTATATCCATATTATTATCTATTCCAAGCAAAATAAATGTATTACTTGTATTGTAATGCAGGGATTTATTAACAACAAACATATTAACTAAACTTAAATCATTTTGACAAATTTATACCCTCTATAATTATACTATGACACTTAGATATGTGTGTGTGGAAATGAAAAAAATCGAACGTATCCAATTAAGGAATTCCTATAGGCTATTGATTTAATTAAAATATTTATTATATATAAAAAAAAATAATAATAAATCAACATAGATCATAAATAAAAAAAAGTATTATTGATACCATTATTGCCCATTACATTTTCTATATTGAAACAAAAACTGACTATTCTATTAATATGTATATTATATATATCTTCCAATATGTGCATTTGTTTATACTGCAAGCATTATGAATTTCCAAATTATATCCTATGTAACAAACTTATAATTGATGAGGTTTTAATTCTTTATCTTTTAAAATAGCAATCATTATTAAAATTCAGCTTAATAAATGTAATCAAAAATAAAAAAAATAAACAAATAATAATACTATGGAACATTATGTACACATCCGAATATATATATAATCAGCTATAGTATAATCTTCGGATTATACCAAATACATTAACATCTCATAATATATATGTAGGAAAGTACATTCCTTCATTTTTTTTAAATACGTATGTGAAACATACACAAATAAAAAAAATAATTGTCTATACATTTATTATAAAAAAAAAAAAAATATTTAGCAATACCTTATTATTACATGTAAAACACTTTTTTAAAAAAAATAAAATAAAAAATAATGTCTATTCATTGCTCAAGCATATTTTGTTAATAATGACGATAATCCTTTCCTTTGAGAATACTATGGCAAGTTTTATAATTATGTTTGCATGCATGAGAATTAATTTTAGTTATAAAATTATGAATATTGAAGTTAGCAATGTAAATTATTTCTTAATATTGATTAAATAAAATTTTCTCTTAAACTTTGTCCTATGGAATACTGATAATAAATTCACGCGTTTCATTTTGGCGTTTGAGAAAAACTTTTGAAAAATTTTTATTATACACAAATTTTCCATTTTAAATATTATCCAGCTTTACTAATGTGCTTTAAAATAATTATAAAAATTTTATCTTACTTATTATCCAAATATTTTTGAAAGTTGTAAGTAGTTGAACCATGGTTTTAGTAGAGATCTGAAGACTGGTACCCCTTTAGGAAATGTAGTTTATGTTTTCATTTTATATACCTCCAATAATATAGTAAAATTTATCCATCTTAATGTTACTAAAATCCTTGTAGTTTTCTTTTATCTATTAAAGTATTATTAGAGAGTTATTAATTCTTAAAGTTTTTTTTTTCTTAATTTTTTTACGGAGCTTTTATTTCTATTCCTTTTCAGTTTTTTTTTTTTAAACTCTCTTCTCTCCCACGCCCTCTATCCTGTTTCCATGATGATCCTTTGGCAGCTTGTTAGAATCGTTATTTATACAATTTTCAACATTATAATTGTTTAACTAAATTTTTTTTTACATAGTAAAAAATAATATTAAATATTAAACATCAATTTCAAAAATGTCATTTATTAATACAAACAATCTCATTAACTTATAAATAAAATATAAAAAGAAAATCACATTTAATAATACATATATGCATTAGCTTATTATGACATATAATTTCTCTATTGTATACCAACATCCATCACTAAACATACATTCCAAATTCTACCCACCAATATATCTACTAAAATTTTACTTTTCTATTACAATCCCTATATCAATTAGAAAATCATATCATAGTTTATTCCTAATTTTCACAAAAAACTCAATTATCAATATCATATTTTACCACAATTCATTTTTCCTAACTAACTATCTTTATCCCTTGTTATTACAAATGTGATGTTCCCATATTTCTCTCCGGTGCCAACCTGGAAGGTTACAATATATATTGTTATTCAAAGACAAATGTCTGTAGTCATAAAAGTAAACCTTAATTAAAAATACATCAGTGAAGATTAATAAAAGCTATAATAATATTGACAGATTTAAATTCGAAAAAATAAGAAATTTTAAGTTACAAATCCCAGAAATAGATTTAAATGTATTTGAAACTATAATAATCTTTTAATCTTTAGCTGTAGAGTTATACTAAATTTAGCTTCAGATTCCCAATAACCAATATCTAACTCTTCAACGAATTCGATTACTAGAAGAAAATGTCTATTTTTTTTCTCTGCTGTGTAGGCTAATAAATAGTGTGTATATAACAATGGCAATCAAATTAAGTAATTTAATTTACTATGATTTTATGACAACTCACCGTTTTAACTAATTTGGCTTAACAAGAATTAAATTAAATAAATTATTTTCACTAGTATGTTCTTTCAGCTAGTTTCTTAACATTCTTCATCTGTGAATCACTTAAATTCATATTTAGAAAGGTAAAAATATTCATAACATATCTCAAGACTAGGTTATATCTCATGATTCATGAGTTTGGGGATACATCATGATGATATTTTCTTCTACTAAACTTGAATTTAAATAATGTTTAGTTGAAGAAATTTAAGAAATTAACTAAAAGTGTTTATGTGTTTCAATATAGTTATTTATAAAATATATTATTATTTTATAATTGATTATTATATTACAATTTTATTGCAATAATTATTCTGTAAAAAATTTTATATCCATATAAGTGCATTTTTATACCTCTTTATTAAAGAAAAAACCCACAAATAACTTGTTTTTAAAACACTCAAACAATTTATATAAAATACAAATGTAATTCCATAATAATAACAATAATTTTATGACAACATGTTAGGGGGATAAATTAAACTTAGTAACATTATTCTTTAATCAAATTTAATCATCATGTACCATTATCAGTGCATTGTAGGATGAAGGTCTCTCCAAGTTCAATCCAACTTCACCAATGTTTAGTCTCTCTTCTTCACATCACTCCTGCATACTTTCTTATTTTGTCTATCCAACTTTTGGAATCTGGTTCAAGATTACAAATGTTCATCTATTAGCATCTCTTTTAGCATATTCCCATCTCAACTCCACTTTTGTCTTTTAATTCTTTCAGTGATGTCAATGACACCTGTTTTTTCACTTACCCATATATTGCATTTTCAATCTCTTTTTATTACTCCTAATATAAATATCTCCATCATCAAATGATAATCAATCAGCAAATTCTATTATATTATGTACTGTTATATAATTAAATGATTGTTTATCACTTACATGATTGTATGAGTTCTTATATATTCCTATCATGCTAGTAAATATTAAATTTTTTTAACTAACCATCTGCCAACTAAAGGCAAATCAGAATGATTTATATGCTATGTTGCTCAATAATAATAATAATAATAGATGGCAATAATTCCACAAAATTTGACAAGTGAAATGTTTAATATTCTTTAAGCACATTTCATTTTAAAGATGTCACATCTTTATGTTTCTATAGATATACATTCACAAATTGTTATCAACAATGATGGATGACCATTACTCAAAGTTGACTGAACAACACATAAAAATAATGTTTAAGAAACATGACTTGGTTCACAAGAAGTTATTAAATTAACACTATTTTATTTGTTAATTATTTTTGCAAAAATAAACATTCATCTCTAAATAATAATCACTTCTCTTTTATTGTAATGAAATTGTTTATTTTCTATAATCAAACAATCAGCACTGTCATTAAAAACATGAATTATCTACATAAAATGCATTGGTCATGGATTATCAATAACATTAAAAACATTGATTTACTTGGGATTATAATGTTTTCTGTTAATTCATGTTCCTTAGTCATCTATTTTATTCTTTCGAAAATTTGAAGATTGATAAAAATTCTGGTACATTTACTTTTGAGGGTTTCTTATGGACAATACCAACGTTATTTAAGTAATTAAAATGGCAAAGCTGTAGGCATAGACTTTGATCAAGCAGAGAAAAACGTCTATACATTTATAGAAAATGAAACAATATATTTATGTTAATCTGATAATGGGTTTATCATTTCTTTAAATCTATCTTTTATGAGCTTAATGATTTGCATTGTTAGAATTAACTATAATCACAAACACCTTTATTTAAACTATAAAATGTTAAGCGATCAATAAATAAATAATTATTATTATAATTTTATATTTATACCAAACATCTCTGTATTCTAACCTATGAATTTATTCTATTTTATATTTTTATGTTATAAGAATGTATATGCATTTGTTAAATATCTATGTAATTGTTTCCACTATTACTAGCATCATCAAATTCTGTATAATACATTTATGAAAAATAAATATTTATAGGATACTTACCACGTTCAGCGTTCATATCATATAAACATGTAATAATAATTTAAAAGAGAATACACTTATTTTTTTTACAGTATTTTCATTTTAATTGACTTAACGGATCGAAATTTTTTTAAAATAAATAAACATTTATATTCCCTTTTATGTTAGAAGTAAAAAAAATATAATAAATAAAAGTGATATATAATATCTTCATTCCTTCAAAATACAAAGTGACAGATAATAATTTATTATTATTTAACCCATCAATGTTTGCAAAGAAGACAATAAATATTTTCGTTTAGTTAAACAATAGGGGAACCCATTTGATCTCTTAAACTTAAGAACACATGTCATCCTTTAAACAACATAATATAAATTTAACCTAAAAAAGTTCATTTCCCAGTTTCATGAATTGAGCAATTGCATTTAAGGGTTAATTTGAATATATCAATTAATGATTATTTTTTTCAAAATGTTCAAACTGATATTCAAAACAATTTTATACTGATTAATCTACGGATAATTTCCTTTGTTCAAAATTCTATTAATTTTATTTCATCATCATTAAGTGAGACTTCTGGGCTAAGAAATATCTTTGGCAAAATAAAAAAATTATTTCTAGACAGTTGTTTTTATCAAAGCCTATATAAAATTAGTTCATTTGACAGTGATAACATTTTGTTTAATATATCATATCTTAGAATTGTATCTCCTCTGCTACCGCTTACAACTCATCTGATTGATCGTTTCTTTTAAAGTTTTATATAAATAAGTGGTTGAAAGTTTCAAACCGAACATCATTGACTCAATAAATATATTTTACTCTAGTTTAAATTGTAATTGGATATAGCTTTCTAAACTTTCTATGTTATTTGAACTTCAGGAGAATATTTTGAAGTTATTCTTTTTGTAACTTTCTCTTTTTAAGGGATTTACTAATGATTGGTTGTTCAGATTTTAAACAATCTTGTTTAATGTTAAATTAGAGCGGTGTTTCCTCTTTGAGAAATTAAGCTCCCGTTTTTAATTCTTTTTTTCAAAATGGATTTTGAACATCACTAAAGATTTTAAAATAATTTCAAGAACACAAAAGAAACTTTTTTTATAACACTGATAAATTTTAAATTAAATAAATATTATTCATTTATTTAATTTATTTGTAGCTTTTTAATACTTTATTTATATATATACTCATAATCAGTCATATATTAATTGGATTAAATAAATGCATTTCCTATGAATATATTAATAAAATCTTTATTGTATATATAAATATATGTATATATGTGTGTGTATATTGTCTATACTAAATTTAATGTAATAATAAATGACTTATAATTATAAGTGCTTTTAGCATTTCATCTTCAGATTTTCAATGATATGGTTGGCTGAAAAGTTCGACATGAGAAGATTGAAGCTTGTCCATTAAAGTTTGAATGTTTGCTACCTTAATATAAAGTGAGCAGTGATTGTATGTATGTGTGGAAAATGGTGTACTGGACCAACTCATAAGTGTTCAGCAACAAATACATATGTTGAATATCATTGATGTTTATCACATGTATGTAATCATAGCTATAAGTTGTATAAGATGGATTGGGTAGTTGTGAAGAGTTTCAAGTTCCTTATATATATAAAAGATATATTTTGTGGGTTCATCTGTGTTAAAAAATTAAATATTGATATACCAGTGTTTTGACTTGATCACACAAATAAACTTCAGGGTGATAAAAGATAGAAAGATGGACGTAGATGCGCTACAATCACTGATTTGGAAATAAAATAAAAAAAAAAAAAACATTAAAATTCCACCAATAGCAAAAATGTTAAATTAAGAATGTTTTTTTAAAAAAAAATTTCCAAATAGGAGGAAGTTTGCATGTATCATATCATTTATTAATACAATCTGGCCTTTTAAATATATCAATGGCTTCTTTAATGTTGCACTAGTAGAAATTATCACATTTGGATATGATCCTGGTAGTATAAAAATCAATTTTAGGACCTGAAGCAATAGTATGGAGTGAAACTGCTGATGATGATGAGTGTTGATTAACTGCATTAGCATGTTCATCTTTCCTAATAGTGATACAATGATTACTCCTACCTATGGAAGAAGCTTTACAATTTTCACAAGAGATTTGATAAATACCATGAGATTCAAGATGGATTGAATGCTTAGGTTTGGTTATTACATTGCTGATATTTTGATGAGTAGAAAATGATGTACTTATATTATAGCATTTACTATATGTCTAATACTGTCTGTAGTTTCTTTTCCATATAGAACACAAATCCTAATAGCTGATTTATCATCTTTTTATTTCCCAATTTTTACATCTTGGGCTTGAAATAAGGTTTTTTTAATAAATTTATAATTATAACTATTTGCTAATAGAACACTACTAATATGATTTATTTCTTTTTTCAGATGTAATTATCTGATAGGTTTGTTGCTCTATTTAAAAGAGCGTTGGCTCTGGAGACTATCTGAGTTGGATGATGTTGAGATAGGAAATGTAAATATCTGTCTGTATGTGTATTCTTTCTGTATATTGAAAAAAGATAAAGTAATTGGTGACTCCCTTTTCTTGATATTTTAGTCACCAGAACACCAAATTGTTTAACTTTTTTTGATATACAGAAAGAATACACACAGACAGACATTTACATTTACATGATCAACATCACCCAATTCAGATAGTTTCCTTAGCCAAAACTCTTTTAAATAGAGCAAATAACCTTTTAGATAAGTCACATCTGAAAGAAGAAATAAATCATATTAATAGTGTTTTGTTAGCAAATAGTTATAATTATAAATTTATATAAAAAAAACATTATTTCAAACTCAAAATGGACAATATAGGATACAAAAATATGATAAATCAGCTATTAGCATTTGTGTTCCATATGTAAAAGGAACTACAGACATTAGTGGACATATATTAAAATGCTATAATATAGATACAGCATTTTTTACTCATCAAAAGATCATCAATATAATAATCAAACCTAAGGATTCAATCCCTCTTGAATCACATGGGGTTTATCAAATCTCATGTGAAAAATGTACAGCTTTTTATATAGGCATGAGTAATCATTACATCAGTACTAGGAGAGATGAACATGCAAATTTTGTTAATCAATAGTCATCATCAACAGCACTCTCACTCCATATTATTGATTCAGGTCATAAAATTGTTTTTTTCTAATACCAGGATCATATCCAGATGTGATCATCTACCAGTGCAAAATTAGAGAAGCCATTGAGATACTTAAAAGTTCAGATGATATTAATAAGAGAGATGATACATGCAAATCTTCTCTTTGTTTGGAAAGATTATTAAAAAAAAATTATTAATTTGACATTTTTGTTATTGGTGGATCTTTAACGTTTTTTTTTTTTTCAAGTCAGTGATTGTAATGCCCCTACAGCTGTCTTTCTACCTTTTATCATCCAGTAGATGATTTGTGTGATCAAGTCGAAATGTCAGTATATCAATATTTATTTATTTTTAACATGGATGAACCTGCAAAATATCTCTTTTATATATGCAACCCTTGAAAATCTTCATATATATATATATATATATATATATATATATATATATATATATATATATATATATATATATATATATATATATATATATATATATATATATATATTGTGGAAGGAAATTTCAACATGTGAATTATAAAGTAGACATGCAATCTCTAGTCAATAAAATGTTAAGTGGTCTATCTATACTTATATTTTTCTTAAATAAACAAACATTTATTTACTTTGCTTGAATCTAGTGGTTGACCTTACTTTGAAAGACATGTTACTGTTAACTAATAATATTCAGTATTCCAGTAGTTAGAATTGAGAAACTTTCTTTTGCTTATCACATATAATCTGAATTGGTGCAAGTAGTATGCTGATTTGAAAATATATAACTAACACAGTTCAATAATGTAGGTTGTTGAAACATGTACAACTTTATCTAAATTTATGCAAGTAATAAGTCAATTTAAAAATCAGGCTACAATAAGATTAAATCCCAATGTCAAGCATTGACAATAAATGTTGGTTTATTTAAATGACAAGCATTAATCATAGGTGGAGTATTTATGTAAACAACTATATCAGCAGTTATTAAATATGTATATAATTCTGATTTTAATGTTATCTGAAAAAAAATTGAAAGAATGGGATAATCAATAAAGTTTTCAAAATCAAATGTTATCTATATGTAAATGTCAAATAACCACCATTGTTATTCCTAAACAATTCTAAATAGTTACAAATAAATGGAAATATTTGATATTTCAGTCATCTTTATTGGAATGATCAGGCTATTTTTTATTTATATGCATTTTATAATCTTAAATGTTTAGTGTGGTTATTAATTTGTTTTAATATGTAATAGATTGTTTATTTTTTCTTAGCACTATTTTGTAAGAATTCTACTATGCATTTAAATATTATACTTTTAAAGTTGTTGTCATTTTTTTCTGATAATATTTGAAGTATATTAACACTTAACTGTGATGCATGATTGAATGTCAATAATTTATCCACATGACATTGATGTTTGTGTTAACATTAGGAAAGATGTCTGATACCTTCTTGTAATTATTCAAATATAATAAAAAAAATATTAAATTCTTTTTGGAAGTAATACATTTTTTTTTTCTTTTTCCTTCTTTCGTTATGTATTGATGTCTATATTTACATATGATACCATTTCCAACTTTCTTATACACTTAACAATGCTGTTTTTACACCAAAACTTCACTCTTACAATTTTGACTGTCCTGCATATGTCATCAGATCTACAATATCCAAATATATAATCATACAATTAATACATTATATTTATATACATAATCAATAACATACATCTTAGCCTGAGTGTTATAAACTCTTTTTGTAGTATAGAGATTTAAATTTCTAAAACTTAAGTGTAAGAATCAGAAGATTATGCTCCTATCTTATCTGATAAAATGATGAGTTATTTTTTCCATGAAATACAGATAATAAAATCAGTCTGATATTTTTTCACAAAGTGAATATTGTACAATATGGATGAATGTAATTTAGAAGCACAGTAAATTAATTTTATTCTTTATAGTTGTGAAACATATATCTAATGCTAAATTATTGTACTGTATCTGTATTGATCATGCTAGAAGTAATGAGATGAAGATGATATGTATTTATTATTTATGATACCATATTAACATCACTTATAACATTATATATTAGGATCAAGACTATTACACCAGTAACTTATAATTTGAAGTGCTATTATCCATAATGGCAGGTTTTATAATAGGGGAGTAATAAGTTACACCATTTAATTGGCATGCACATCACTCAACATAGTGTATCTCAAATGTAGCATAGAATTGAAAATAAAATAATCCAAAATTTTAAATATTTATATAATATAAATAAAAATAGGTCATGATTGTTCCTTTTATTTATCATGCAATAAAAAACGAAATAAATAATCGTTTTCAACCACAATTAAAGCATGTGGAGGGGGGTCTACAAATTAGTTAACTCCATTCCTCTGTTGATACCTCATTCTTAAAATTTAAGTTCAATCCAAAAAATCCTAATTGTGTTTAAAAAAAAAAACAATTATGTTTTGGGATTTTAATATATGATAAATAAAATCATTTAGTATAAATTTATTTTTATCCCTATTATTTTCATTTTTTTAGGATTCAGATATTTTCCAACTCTCTCATTGTTAAGTAATATATATATATATATATATATAATTTAGTTGAACTTGATGTTGTATATTTTAACTGTTTTATTTTTTGCAGATATATGCTAGGTAAGCTTTGTGGTGCTCATGGATTTCTGCAGCTTTTAATTGTTTAATATTTTGGTAAACAGATGGTAGCCAAGCTCCTCATTACTCCTGTGTTTGCACATATGTTAATTGTTTCAACTTTTGGCAAATACATGTCAGCCAAAGAGATGTTGGTCATGTACTTCTGCATCTTTCTATTATTTTTCTTTCTCCTCCTGGGAATTTTGCCATGTCATTTGTTATTAAAATGCTATTTTTTTATTTGTTTATAGTGAATTAGATAATGAATTGAACATATTTTCCCTCATTTTCAATGCCATATTTATTCTATTTCTTACTGTTTATTGCAATTGCCTTTTAGACTCTGTAAAGTGAATAGTTTTATTTCATTATATCATTGCTGAAATCCAAAAAATATAACCGAACAATATAACAGAATCAAAAAAAAAATCCCTACATTCAATATTTTTTGTAGGATTTTTGTTAATTCTTATCAAAGACAGTGTTTTAGAATTTCTATTCATTCAAATTAAAATGTTAGTTTTGATTTGTTTTTTAGTGATTTATTTAATAAAATGATTTTTTTTTTTCCAATTGAAATATATGCATCATTCTAAGACTCAAATTTATTTATAGCTTAAGAAGTTTTATTTTCTCAAAAGATTGCAGAAAATACTTTCAATTGACTTGACACTTGACAGTTTATATATAAATAAATAAGTATTTTGAAAATTCTCCATTGAGTTAATATACACACCTCTTATATATAAATAAGATGCAGTATGTGTACATTATTATAAAGGTTTCTTATCAATCATTAAATTAAGTTTTTTTAATTGAAATCCAGAAGAAATCATCCATTATTTAAAATGTATTAATCTCGGTTTTAGAAGCTATCAATTGAAGACAAAAATCATTATATTGTTCTCTCCCACATTTTATTTAAATTACATTTATGAAAGAAACAAACTAACATACACAGACTGTAAGTTAAAAAATCATTTAGAAATGATATTTTTTATAAAGATACATATTAAACATAGTGTAAAATCAGCATTTTTACTTTATAAAAAAAAGTGATAATTTTATTTATTGATTTATGAGTTCCCTAATAATAATTTTAAAATAAACATATAAGGAGGTAACTTATTCTTACTATAGATGAACATCAACTTCAAAATCTACATGAAATATTTTAAATGTATAAAGACATTTAATATTAACACATGATTTTATATATAGGAAACAAACACAATTCAAATTACTGTTTTCTTCATATATTCAAATCAAAAACTTCTACTATGACTAAAGACTACCACATATAAAATAGTCAGATTTTCCATAATATGAAAAATTAATAAAAAAATATAAACAGTGTTAAATGAATAAATATGAATTTCTCATTAGGGAAATTTGTTAAGGTTGGAATTCTTAAGCATAAGTTTGCAGATTTGGTACAACTTTTGAGATCTTGTATTTTTTTGATCTCCATAAATTCAGTTTAATGTATATTTTTCTGAGTGATCAGTCTTTATAGTGATGAATTATTTTTCTTATTTGAAGTATTTTTATGGGTAACATATATAATTTTATTTCATCTTCATATTGTTATTTGAACATTATTATAAAGGAAGTTAAAATTAGAGACAAATACATTAGTAGAATAGGCAGGCAAAATTATGTCAAGATTGACTATAATTGGCACATTCATAGAAGTTTACTTCTAATTTGAAGACTTGGCATTGTATTGAAGGGTTACCAAAATTCACTTCAGTTTATGAAGATTATCTCTTAAATTGCCATATAAATTTTGTTTTGGCCATTATAATAAGTGTTATTAATAGTTTGAATTTGATTGCAAATACTAAGTGTTGTAATGCTAATTTTCCTTAAATATTTTAAACATGGTTTAAATACTTTATCATTATATGAAGTCTCATAGAATAAATGTCAAACAATTGTTACTTAATTATATGCATATGTACTAATCCAATAATCATAACATCCTTAATTAATTAAAGTCATAAATGCTAATCTAATAATTGCAACTGCACTAATTAATTAAGTGGTTATTTTTTTCTTTTTATCTAAAAAACAAGACCTCTTATGTAATTAATGTATTTTGAGTAAATTATTGATTATATTCCAAACTAATTTAATCTACTGTACTCAGTTTTAAAATAATAAATAACAATGCAAGATTTTATATGAAAATCATTTCATAAAGATTGTATAATTATTTTTATTACTACAACAGCTATTACTACTACTACTGCTACTTAAACTTCTACTACCACTGTGACCATCACCAATACTGTCACTCCTACTACTATTACTTCCATTGCTACTGTAGCTGTCACTGCCACTAATCCTCCTTTTCCTACTACTAGAACTATTTCTATCACTACTACTACTACTACTACTACTACTACTACTACTACTACTACTACTACTAATAATAATAATAATAATAATAATAATAATAATAATATCACTATGGCTGCCACTATTACTACTACCACTACTACTACTATTACCACTACCTCCACCGCCAACACTACTACTACCACTACTACTACTACTACTGATGCTGTGACTGGTGTTGCTACTGCTGCTACTGCTTATGCTACTGCTGCTACTACTGTTGCTACTACTTCTACTACTACTACTACTACTACTACTACTACTACTACTACTACTACTACTACTGCTGCTGCTACCACTGCTACTGCTGCTATTACTACTATTATTACTACTACTACTACTACTACTACTACTACTACTATTACTACTCTACTACTACTACCACCACCACCATCTTTCAAAGGGTTATATTCAGCAAAGTAAAATAAATTACATTATATATTTTTCTATATATTATCTGTTAATATTAAGAATACAAACAACACCATGTTTTGAAAGCTAGTAAAAGTTCACAATTGAATGAACTTTATTTTTACTTCAATAATTAAATGGATAGCAAGTGATAAGTTTTTTCATGTGTGATTTATCAATCTTTAGTGTTGACTTTTTTCTTGTAAGATTGAAGTTAACTGTAATTGAGACCAGGTGTCAATGAAATTTACAAATATTTTAAATCTTTTCTCTCTTTGATATATACTATCCAGTTTATTTTTGAACATGTTAATTGAATTCTTGGGTTATTGTTATATATAAATTTACACTTTGTACACCATAAAGCCTAGAGGATGAATACAATACATTACCCAAATTTCAGCAAAAAAAAAAAAACTTTTTTGAAAGAGTAAAATATTTTTTTTAGCTCTGAATAGTGTGTATATTTTGAAATGATTATTATTAAGTATTTAACATGAAAAATAGATGATCCATTGATCCTGAATTTTTGTGGCAAAAGCTGCATTGATAGTCTACCTTTTGGATGTTTCTTTTATATTTTAGAAGTGTTAAGTTGGTAGTGAATTTAGAATAATTTTAGGTAAAAAAAGTCAAAATATTTTGGTTCAAGTGTTGATGAAGTTGAATACAATTTTGTCATCATCTTGTATAGGTATAAAGTTAATGAATTTCTGAGTACTTAAATTTATTTTGAGGTGGATTAAAAATTTCATTTTTTATAGACAATAATGGAGTGAGGATTGACATTAGGTATCTTTGAATAGGAAGTGATTTTTCTGTAGAAGAGGTTTTACAGGGTGTTTGTAAAAATGAGAAGTTTTTTTGCTTATGTAAAAATTATATAAATTGTTGTTTGTTTGTTTTTTAATTTTTGAATATATCAATTGAGCAAAGTCTTACAACTATTTTGGAAGAGTGAATTTTTGAAACATGTTTTGGATATAAATATCATTTTTTCCCCATAAAAATTTCTAACAAAGTGAGTCTTTTGATTAAAAAAGGCTTTAGTGTAATGTATTGTTGGATTGTAGAATTTGATTTTTGTTATAATGAGCAGTTAAGAAGAATTATCTTAGTATAAAGTGATAAGTAAAATATTGTCAATAAATTGACTATAATTTGACTATTTTATATAAGTGATTACATTAGTAATGATGCAAGTACAAAGGAATTCCAAAAAAGGTTAGGTTTGTCTATAATGTGTTGTGTTATGTACTACTGCCAGTCTAAATGTACCAGAATTGGGATTTTTCAATCTTTTATTTTAAAATATTTGTTAGTATAATTAGAAAGAATCTTTAGAGGTATGAAAATATGTTGTATGGATGACAAAAATATTGAGAGATATATGTAATCTATTCATGAGATGCATTAAGGTTGGGTACATAAATTCCAGGTATTTCATTTTCTGTGATAATAATTAAACATTTATTTAGGAAGTTAATGGAAATACACTAAGAGGAAATCCTTATGGGATGGATTGATGAAATATAATTAAGCAGACAATGATTTTTCCTTTTAGAGTAATGTATATTCCACTGTTTAATAACAGGTTATCAAATAGATATAAGTAGGCATTTGATACTTGATTTTGTTTTAGAATCTCAGGAAGAGTATATATTGATCTTATGAGAAATGCTGCCTCTAAATCCAGCTGAATACCAATTCTGATGTATTTATTATTGTTTCTTACTGTGTCAGTTGTCAGAAAAAAAATGTAGCATACCTAATTGTGATTCTTTTTTGCAAATATCATTTTTAATAAATTTGGTATAATATAGGACTTTGTTTTGTCTTTGATTATTAATAATTTTGGTATAATATTGGACTTTATTTTGTCTTTGATTACTACTTTTATTATTTGATGTCAAGAGGAGACACTGAAATTGAATAAAAATTTGTTTTTTTGTAAAATCAATTTTGCTTTTATTTTATAAAGGTCACAAGAGATATTTGATAGAGTGGTAGTTTCCTAAATATGATTTTAGATAGAAACTGCTAGATTATACATTTTCTGAGCTATAAATTTATCAAGATGTAAATATATGAACTTAGGAAGGATGGCAAGAATTGTGTATACACTCTCTCTATTTTTTTATAAAGTCATTAGAAATAAATTGAATTTCTTCTTTTGTTATACAAAGTGAAAGTTGAATAGATTGATGAGAGGATTTTTTTAAAGCTTGATTTCAAAATGTGTCAATATTTGCTCCAACATGAAATATCCACAAAAATATATGCATGCAATTTAATGGCAGCTGGTAAAAATAATGCTTATCTGTAATAATTTCTGATTAAGATGTGTGACTTGTTTAAATATACTTTTTGTTGCTATGTATTCTTAAAGTTGTTCTGAAATAGATTGACATTTTCTTTAATTCCAAATGTCTGGCAATGATCATGGTTTTATTGTGATGGTAAAATGATTTTTATAAGGGTTATCCATAAGACTTAGGTGTTTTTTGGGGTGGTGAGGTACTAGTAAGATGATTAATATCAGAAATTAATATATTAGCAAGTTCATGCTATATTTGGACTGCATCTTTCGGTATATCTTTAATTTTGCACAAATATATATATATATATATATATATATATATATATATATATATATATATATATATATATATATATATATATATATTATATATATATATATATATATTAGAGAAAATAAATTTCAGGAGTGCATAATGGAAGAAAAAATCTGATGGGTTTTGCAGTAATAATTGTTGACATGACACTGAAATGAAAATCCAGTCATACAACGATATCTGCATGATCAGATAAAGGGGAGTTTTTAAAAAGAAAATGTTCATCATATTGTGTAATGATGGTGAATACACTCATCATGGATAATTTAGAAGATTAAGCCATATACTGGTGAAGTTTTTGTATGACATATTGAAATCCACTATGAGTAATGTTGGATATAGAATATCACATATTTGGAATTCAGAATTACAATCAATTTATTTATGTTTGTGTGATCTGAAGGGATATATGCAATTATTATGTTTACTATTATTGCTTTAAAATGAAGTGTGATAATTTGGTACATTCATCAATATATAATATTTTAATTGAGTTGAAAGAGATTTTTTATCAGTGATGGACAATCATAAATTCTTTGTTATTTAATTTGTCTGATGGATTAACGTGTGATCCATTGTAAATTTTGGTTTTTTTAATGTCAAGTCCATGATGATGGATGATTTTATACCATTTAGTTATAAGTTTATTTTTTTCAGGGTAGTTTATCCTCTGACATTAAAAGCTCCTGCATTAAGTTTTATTTATTCTATGTATAATTTAAACACACACACATATATATATATATATATATATATATATGTGTGTGTGTTGAATAAAATAAAATAGAATATATATATATATATATATATTCTATTTTATTTTATTCAATTTTATGTTTTATTCTATTTTGTTTATATTTGTAATTTTAATTTTTTTATTTTCATTTTATTTGTGTATTTATTTATTTATTATTTATTGATAATATTATTTGTATTTTTTCTTTGTGGCTTGAAAAAGACTATAAGGATAGAAATAGTCGAAACGTTGCTTACTGAATGTAAATTTTTTATATAGTTAAATAAAGAACAAGTTTTTTTAAAGAAATTGGTTGGTGAATCTATATTGGATATATATATATATATATATATATATATATATATATATATATATATATATATATATATATATATATATATATATATATATATATATATATGCTCCTGCATTAAGTTATATTTTTTCTATGTATAATTTAAACACACACAAACACTTTTAAGTATAGTAGATTCGCTAGAATTATTGACTTTATTATCTATGACTTTCAAAAAAAAAAGTGCATTAGATTAAATTTTGTATAGCTATAAAATGTGAAAATGTGATCAAACATAAATAGAAAATATAATAAATTATTGACACATTATATAAATAATTTTGTTATAAATGACTATGTATTGGATTGTTGTGGTATGGGTAATGGCCTATCATTTGTGTCATCTGATCTCACTTGCTTTATTATTTTTTCTGTATATTGAATTACATATATTGGTACTGCTTACATCTTTTATAGGACTATTTTTTTATCAGATGATAATCATAAGGTATCATAAATATTAGAATTGTTCACAGTTTTAATTTTTTTAATTCATAATCATCATCATCACCATTATCATCATCCCTATTATTATTATTATTATTATTATTATTATTATTATTATTATTATTATTATTATTATTATTATTATTATTATTATTATTATTATTATTATTATTATTATTATTATTATTATTATTATTATTATTATTATTATTATTATTATTATTATTATTATTATTATTATTATTATTATTATTATTATTATTATTATTATTATTATTATGTTTAAAGGGTAAACTTTATTGAGACTCAAAAAGGGTTACATAAGTTACATTTGAATTCATGAGGTCTTAAAGACAAATCGATTTGTGGTACTACATATGTAATAAAGGTTTACAATCTTCATGGAAAGAAAACATGATTTACAGTAATTGAAAGCAAAAAAAAATTACATAACAAGATACATATCAAATTAGATTTACATAGCATTTTTTTAAATGTGATATTGAGGAAAATAGATGGAAACGCATGATAGTATGAAGGACAAAAAATATGAGGGGTTGAAGTTGGTATTTGATTGACATATGGTTCCATAAATGATGAACTCATTAGCTGCTTAGAGTACTATAGTTTTAATAACTAAATCCTATTATTCATTTGTTACATAATTTTCATGTGAAAAGAAATTGAAAAATACTAGTCAGTATGAATTGGAAAATGGAAAAATACTCATTAGCATGAATTGCTTCTTTGGATAATGTAAAAATACTAATCAGTATGAGTTACATCTTTGAAAAATGGAAAAATTACAAGTTAGCATGAACTGCATCTTGTTAAAATGGAAAAATACTAGTTCAGCATGATTTTTATTTTGGAAAATGAAAAAATAGTAAACAGACAGAAATGAGTCTGGAGAAAATGAAAATGTACTATTCATTATGAATTGCATTATGTGAAAACGAAAAAAATATTAGTTCAGTATGAATTACATCTTGGGAAAATGAAAAAAAGTAGCAGTGAGACAGAATTGAATCTTGGGAACATGGACAAATACTAATTAGGATGAAATGCATCTTGGAAAAATGGAAAAATGTTAGTCAACATAATTGCATCTTGGGAAAAATACTAGTTATCATGAATTTCTTCTTGGTAAAATGAAAAAAAATACTATTTTGGCATGAATTACATCTTGGGAAAATGAAAAAAATACTAGACTGCATAAAATGAATCTTGGGAAAGAGGAAATATGTTAGTTATTATGAATTACATCTTGAGAAAATAAAAAAAAATAAAAATTTAGAATGAATTTATTTTGGGAAATGGAATAACACTAGTCAGCAAAAATTGGATCTTGTTGAAAAATGAAAATAATACTAATTCAGAATGAATTGCATTGTGGAAAAATAGTATTAAGCAGAAATTGGATATTGGAAAAATGAAAAATTATTTGTTTAGCAAATTTGCATCTTGGGAAAATTGTATAAACTAGTTCAGTATGAATTCCTTGTTGATAAAATACTAGACAGCATGAATTGTATCTTGGGAAAAAGAAAAAAAAATCTAGTTTAGCATGAATTGTCATTTGGAAAATGAAAATATAATAGTTAACATAAACAACATCTTGGTAAAATAAAATAGAAAATGCTATTCAGAATGAATTGCATCTTGTCAGATAAAGGATTTAGTACTTTTTTTAAGTGTCATAGCATAGGCCAGGATGCCAACCTGCAACCCGGGCAATTGCCTGCAAGTGCAAGGCAGTCGCGCTCACCTCTCGACCACCAATGCAAGACTAGTACTTTTAAAGTAAAACATTAAAGCTTGTTACCTTGACTGTGAACAAGTAAATTATTATTATTATTATTATTATTATTATTATTATTATTATTATTATTATTATTATTATTATTATTATTATTATTATTATTATTATTATTATTATTATTATTATTATTATTATTATTATTATTATTATTATTATTATTATTATTATTATTATTATTATTATTATTATTATTATTATTACTATTATCACTACTACTACTACTACTATTATTATTATTACTACTACTACTACAACTACTACTACTACTACTACTACTACTACTACTACTACTATTACTACTACTACTATTACTACTACTAGTTTTAAAAATTATTTTATTAGCATAAATTATGGTACAATTATGTTGCAATCATTATTGACAATACATGTGTAGACTTGAATGGTTGAAGTTTTATTAAGAGTTCTATAGGGAATAACGTTCAGTAATAGACAGTAAAATGCTGATGTGTAAGGAGTTTGTACAGTTCTGAAGCTGACTGGTGAAAATATGAGTTCATTTTTCTTGAGTTATTAATTATTGCTGCACTTATTGTGATTTTTAGTGGTATCTGGGAGTTTAATTAGGCTCCAGGTGGATGTAACTATATCAATGGGAACTATTAGATTATCTCTATCTTTGATCTTGGTTAATTTGTCTATAAATAATGATTGGTATTTGCATGAGGTGGCATTGAAAACGAAATGAGACCTGAGGAACCAAAGCATGAACAAGAGAAAAAAATATCATTCTAATTGTGGCCAAAAACCTTGGGGAATGTTTTCAATTAATGTTTGAAGAGTGGTTTTTGAATTGTGAGTGATTGTAGAGATTAAGTCTCTATAAGTTTGCAAGGTAGGACAGGTGTGGATGAAATGATTCATGGTTTCACCTTCTCTATGACATAGAGAGCAAATTGGGTCAATTTTGGCATATTTCATTTTGGTTGCCAGTAATGAATTGGTTGGTAGGGCACTGAGGTTGATTTTGAAAATGAAGTCCAGATATTTGGGCTCAAGGTAACAAAACTTAAATTTTGATATAAGTGTTTTGTTTGTGACATTGAGGATACTGCTTGTTTTTATGAGAGAGTCAGAATTGTTGAGAAAATAATGTCCTTCCCAATAATTAATTTTTGTGAATGATTTATCCTGTAATTTGTTGAACTTAATATTAATTTTGGCAAGTTGATTTATGAATTTATTTTTATTGGTGGAGAGGTATCAGTGGGTAGAATTTTAATAAAAGATTGGAAAATAGGAAAATTAGTAGATAGTTTTACTAGAGTGTTGTGGGCTTTTTGGTAGTAGAAGGTTGTGATTGAGTACAATGGTAGGCCATTGTATTTAGTATGTTTTTGTAGGCTATTGATACTAATGGAGGTAGCTTTCTTATTCCAGATTAGCTTCATAGATAAAGAGTTGATTTTTTTAAAAAAAAACTGTTGATGAATTTTATGACAGGCACATAATAATTAATTTTTGGGACTATTAACATGTTGATTAGAAAAATTTTGCTATGTATTGACAGATAAGCTTTGGATAGTGAATTAATTGTTTTTTTGTATAGCTGGCAGTAACTGATTCTGTATTGTGCTTCTTGTGGCATTAAGTGAGAGATGAAGTCGAATTCCAAGAAAGTTGTGTGGTGTGGTTTTGGTTAGAGATGCAATTGGCTGGCCAGTGATAATGTTCCATATTGCTGTTTTTTCCCTGTTGAATTTGAGTGAATGTGTTAATGTGTATTTCTCAAGAATAGCTTGTAATTTAGGAAGTGACTTTTTAGAAGGCAGGAACACCACTATATCATCCATGTAGGAAAGATGGTTTATTTGCTGTTTCAGGTCTCTATATATATATATATATATATATATATATATATATATATATATATATATATATATATATATATATATATATATATATATATATATATATATATATATATATATATATATATTCCTGGTAGCTTTGCTTCTATTTCAGCACATAATGGATTGATATAGGTGATGAAAAGCAGGAAACTCAGAGGGGATCCCAGTGTGATGGAGGTGTGGGGTAGAAAGCTTGGAGACATCTTGCCATTGAGCATAATGTGAATATCTCTACTATTACTACTACTACTACTATTCCTACTACTACTACTACTACTACTACTACTACTACTACTACTACTACTACTACTACTACTACTACTACTACTACTACTACTACTACTACTACTACTACTACTACTACTACTACTACTACTACTACTACTACTACTACTACTATGTTTTGACTTAAACTTGTTTTAAATTTGAATCTAGTATTTATCTTGGTAAAATAAAATTCTCCCTTAAACTAAAGTCTAGTTTGTATTACTAATTATAATGGATCAAGGTTCACATATGCATAATACGTTAAAAATAAATTATGGATATATTATCATATGCTATGAATAATTGTCCAATTTTGTCACAGTCTCATAAAAAAATAACTTTTTGGGTTAATTTAGAAGTTTATTTTCCTAATGAAAAGTAAATTATCCATGCATGAAAACGTTAGATCATGCTCCCAAATCAAAATGCTTTAGATTTGCCTATATAATTAAGAAAAATAGTTTAGAAATAAGAAGGTCACTCTTATCTTTATAAAGTCAAATCTGGTGTTATAATTTATAGAGGTCTCTCTTGCTAAAATTAAGCACTCAAGGCGCATGCACTAAGGTTTTAGCCTTATATATGTACCCTTTGTGCTAAAATCACTTTTAATGTAACAAATTGCTATTGTCATTGCAAAAAGTTTGTTTAGAAATGAAAAAAATACAAGCCAGCTATTTTAATTTTTAAATATGAATATAACTACTTAATTACACTTTTAATATTATAATTTAGTATACCATTTTCCGGTAGATATTTTGTTCATAGCTTTGCTAAGCCTTTTTTTTTTCTATCTCTCTCCACACTTCCTTAAAATTTTAAGAATGATCTTAATTATTCCTGTGCAATTTATGCTCATCTCTTTATTTAGAATATTTATCAATTCAGAAAGTTGAACTATGTTCTCATTCTTTATTATTATATTGTTTTTTTTTTTAATAAACTCATTGACATAGTTCATGATTCCAATTTGTTTTTCATAATAATTACAACTTTCCTTCCAATAGCAAATTTTGTCTACACTTTTATGACTTTTATTTTCTTCCATATCTTATATTTTTTATATCATTTTACAAAATCCTAGATATTCATGTCTTCTTAATAAATCATTTTTATAATTTTTTATGCTCCTTTATTTCTTAAACATTGTCCTGTCTCAGAAAACAAAATGTACTGGTATTTTTTTAGTTATATTGTATGCAGTCTTTAATACGGTATTAGTTATCATATTTATTGATTTCACTCTTCTCTGACCTAGCTTTAAATTATGTTAATATTTTAAAAAAGCTTTGTAAGTGTCAATTTAAATTCATTGGATATTTCTGAAGGTTAATAATATCAACAATCTACTGGAATTAACTTTACTATTTTCAAAATATTAATACAAAATAAATAAATACGATCTATATCCATTTTAGGGTTACTATTTGGAATATGTTTTTACTGTAAAATGTTCCTCAGGTTGACCATTACGGTAGGTTATATATTTTTAACTTATATATTAATATTTTAAAAATTGCAATGTTAGTTCCCATGGTTTGTATAAATATATGTAATGAAATAAATTAAACTTATGATTATAGACAAAATAACGTCATTGACTATATGGACAATTAATTGCATAGTAAATCAAATTAATAAATATTTATTAGATTAATGATAACTCATAACAATGGTTCAAGTACTTAAATGTTAACTGACAAAAATAAAGTCTTTGGGTCAAATTTAGTTAAAGTACTTAATATTTTGACTATATAATTATTTTTTCTGCTATTTTAAAATAAAAAAAATACTTTCATTTGAACAGTGTAAATATTTACAAATATTATCATCATTTCATTGGATACATTTTAACATTTCAAGTTTAACAGAATGTTGATTATAATACTCATGATTACATTATTTATGATAATTAAGATCTAAAATTAATTTTTAGGCTCTTAAAATATCGTTAATAACAGAGAATGAAACATGCGATTCACATACTTTGCAAATGTGCAAATTATATATGGTATGACATAATTAAAAAAAAAAACATTATAAAAGCATGAATGAATCTATTTCTGCTTGAAATATTACAATCTTTTATTAATGTTTCCAAATCTATTTTTTTAATAGAAACTAATAATACAGTGTCTAAATTAATAAAGGATTCAAACAGACCTTGAATGGGAGATACCTTTATAGTTAGACTTAAGTTATTATATTGTGTATAAAATTAAAATAAATTATATCCAATGAAGATGAATTGTACTTGCCTGTTTAAAAAGATATACATATTAATTACAGTTTATTCTGAATTTAAAAAGAAGCTAGGAGAGAAGCTCAAATATTTTTTTTTTAAAAAAATATTTCTTACCATAGCTTATAAGATGAAGCATTATATAATTATAGGATTATGCAAAAATTTACTCAATTATGACAATATTTTATGAATTTGATAGTAATATATAGATTATGCTAATAAATCTGTATTAATGTTCCTATGTATTTATTGGTTAAACATAAATCTTTGTCAAAGAATAATATTAAAGTAATTAAAAATTTGTTTTTATTATTATAGAATTTCATGTATTTTACTTACAATAATTATTATCAGTGTAAGGAAGGGTGAGTAACAGTTTATATTATTTCTCCATTAATTTATTTAGTTTAAAATAAATATTTGAAATAGAAAATTAATATTAAAAATAATAGTTTATACTTAAAGTAATTTATTAGATATATGGATGATTGTTTGTTTGTAGTTGAGAGTGATAAATGGAAGATGTGGTAAATGAATTTAATTGTTTTGATACTTAAGTATGTCATACAAGAAGAGGGGCTAAATTTTGTTAAGTTTGAATTTTTAGATCATTTGGTGATTAGAAATGTAAAGAATAATTGTTGGTATGCATTCATTGTGTTAAAAGTAAAAAGTTGGTTACTTTGATAAATTTGTTAAAAGTATTTTATTTATTAATAATAATTTTTGTAATGATGTAAATGATAAATAAAATATGATTTTATTTATTTGCCATTTACATTGTCTTCTTATAGAATTGTATTTATAATTAGTAATTTGTTTGGAAATAAAAAAATTGCCTGAAAAGGGAGTATCACTTTGAATAATTTGTTAAATAATTAAAGAAAATTTTTGATAGAAAGAAAGAATTCCTGGATTAGTGTATATTATCCTATGTTTTGTAAGAAGGTATATATAAGTAAGAGTAGTTTGAGATAAGTTTAAAGAATAATGGTAAATAAAGTAGGATTAGAAATAAAGATTTTTGTTCTGCTTTATATATCCATGAAAAAGATACACATGACACTATTAATTTTGATGAAGCTAAGTTTCTCTTCTTTGAGAGAAATGAAATGAAAATAAGAATTAAAGAATATTTAGTATTAAAAATTTACGATTCTGAAGCAAATAACTTACTTAAAAGTTATTTTAATATTAAGGGTGTATGTGTGGTAAGTGGAATTGTGGTTTATATTTAATTTAAATATGTTGTTATTTTATAGTTATTTACACTAAAAATCAGTTTGTAGCAGTGAAACCATCAGTTGGCTTTAGAGTCTATTTTTGCTAGTCTGAGTTGTGAATTTGGGGTAATTTTGATTAATATTTATCTGGATAATAGGTTAAAAGCATCCTCCCCCCCCCCATTTTGAAACTTCAGATTTTAAATAAATACATTTACTCCACAAAATATTTCAAGTCAGCAATGTTAATTTTTAATCATTTGTTTATTATATTATTTTGTTACTGGAAAATAATTTAAAACACAATAAATCTTCAGATCCGCAATTTACTTTCAAGGCTGTTAACATGTGGAAAGCAGTTATCTACAGATAATTTATGTTTTAATATATATTGTAATCATAAATTAATGGATTATATTCGTAAATAAAATATAAAAAAAAGTTGTTTAGCAAAAACTATTATAAATATAAATTCTTATCTTAGAAATAGCTTACCATAAATATCCGTTCTAATATAGTTTTATTGCAATGATTTTAACACGACCCACCTTTCTCAGTACCCTCTCATATTGCTGACCCACCTGATCACACACATGCTGAAAAGATAAATAATCACCAATATATGTATTTCATGCTAAACCAGCAATCATCAGTTGGTCTAGATTACTATTCTCACACATATATACAATCAGTGCTCAACTTTATATTAAGATAGCCAATTTTATACTTTAATGGACATGCTTCAAACTATTCCAACTCACAACTCTCAGAATGCCTAATCTGTCAACATGGGTAGGTTGACAACCTTGGCACTATCAAGGGCTTTGAATGTTCCATCATCAGATTTTCAATGAAATGGAAGGCTAAAGAGTTGTAAGTTGGAATAGTTTGAAGCCTGTCCATTAAAGTATAAAGATTGTCTATCTTAATATAAAGCTGAGCACTGATTGTATATATGTAAAAGGATAGTAATCAAGACAAACTGATGATTGCTGGTTTAGAATGAAATACGTATATTTGGTGATTATTTATCTTTTCAGCATGTGTGTGTGGGTCAGCAATATGAGATGGCACAGAGAGTGGTAGACGGTGTAAAAATCTGAGTTTGAACCCCTCATATATTACATATAAATGCAGGTTTAAGCCTGTACAATGTTTGCAATGATTTTAGTAAATTTTAATTATAGATAAATTATCATTTTGTTTTCTTCGCTCTGAAAATAAAATATAAAAACTGTAACAATTTTATTTAAAGTACAAATATGTTTAAATGAGATGTGCATGCAAACAATTAATTTATATATGTGTATATATATGCTATATACATTATATATATATATATATATATATATATATATTGTAAATATCAATAGGTCGATATTTATATTTTAAAAATTTGTTATTTGTTATTAAAAAAAAAAATCTCTTTAAGTTGAAGTTTACATATGAAATATTTAAATTTTTCTTTTATGTTTATTAAATATAGTTATTATTTGAAGTTATTATTTTATTTATATATATTGATAGTACATCGTTATAAACATTTAATTATTAAAATAAATAAGGACATATAAATTATTAATTATAAAAAAGATTATTTTATTTATAATGATTATTAAATGCAATAAATAATTATTTATGTATATTTTAAAAGATGTCAAATTTTCGATTTGATACTTTTTATATGTATACTTAATATTTTATTTTTATTTTGATGTTAATTGTTGTAAAAGAGAACATATATATATAACATGAGTTTTAAAATAGCATCTGCTGGCATGGAACCACGCGACAATAATAAGGAAGCCATTATTAGGATTATTGCTTATTAAAAATGGGATATAGAACAAACAACTGAAGGATAGAATTTTATTACATTTTATTTCTTTAAAGTTTACCATTTTTAAAATACTGAAGTAACGTATATATATTTTGTAATAAACATATAAATTATGACGGGGTAATAAGGATATATCGCAGCTAGGGCTGCATCATCATCATCGCTTTCATATATTCTAAAGCAATTTTTCAATGGAACAACTAAAATTTTCAACGTATAAATTTCATCGCGTCTGGAATTAAAAGCTGGCATAGCTATCTTAAATGTATTATCGTCAATTTAATTCTAATCTGAAAGTAATTGTAATTGATGTACTGGATTTAACATTTTAATAAAATATGCATATATTCAAGAATTAATAATCTTCTTTAATGAAATCGTTTCGTCGTTCTTTTAATAGAATGCATTCTAAAAATAAAAATAATAAAATATACAGATGAAAAAACTCATGGACTAAATTAATTCTTAAAAAGGACAATCAACTAAGTGAACTTTTAAAAAAGGTATTTAATAATTATATATTTATATGAATGATGTGTGGATATACATTTTTGAGATTGATATATTTTTTTTTTTGTTTATTTTTATTTTTCATTGTAAAATGTAACGTTTGTGAATGATCAATTTAAGCGTCTTGTTCTATTATAACATTAAACGTATAACAGATGATGTTTAAGATAAATATTTAAATAATTTTAAAATCTGAAAATATAATTTATAAGTTGAGGTACTATATATTAATTAGTATCTTTATATTATAACTATTAGGCAGAAATATGTCTTTATATATTTATTGTTTATATTAATATTGAAACATTAATATTATTTAAAGTCAAACGATAACATAAAATAAAAGATGTGCTATTTATTTTTATAAATAATGCCTTTGTAATTATTTAAAGATCGATACTATATTATTCTTATTTTCTTAATGCCAAAGTTATTAGTAAATTAATTGAATTTACGACTTAATAAAAGATAATTTCTTATTTCATTTATTACTTGGTTTGTAGGTCACTTACATATATTATTTTTCATACACATATTTAGAGGTACATAAATTTATATAGTAGATGTGTATATTTGAATTTAATAAAAGTCCCTTTATTTTTGATATATATATTTGATTAGTTAGTCACATCAACCTAAAAGATAAATTATAATGAAAGATCTCATTGATTAGTATGATTTTAGATTTGTTTTATATAAAGCTAGCTGGGAGGGCAATTTAAACAATTTATTAAAATATAATTGGAACAAGTTTGTTTTTCTTCATTCTTTAATATAAATGGAATAACTCATATACATTCCATTATATTTAACTTGCTTAATTATGAGCTACCATATAGTTTCCATTACATTATTTATATAACCGGGATAATTTTGTCTTTCTTCAATTTAAATGGAATGTAGCAAGTACGATCCATTATATTTAACTTGCCCAAACATGGGCTACCTTAAGTTCCATTACATTTGGAGCATCCAAGTGAGGCTCTGAATTATAGGTTCCATTACATTTGGCTAGTCCAATCGTGGGGCTGCTACATATACG
Source organism: Epiperipatus broadwayi (assembly GCA_028023455.1). Lineage (NCBI taxonomy): Eukaryota > Metazoa > Onychophora > Udeonychophora > Euonychophora > Peripatidae > Epiperipatus > Epiperipatus broadwayi. The sequence continues at coordinate 9,038 of JAQFVV010012426.1, read as the reverse complement.
TTTCCATTACATTTGGCGCAACAACTAGGGCTAGAAATAAGCTAATTAGGGCTTGAAATACCCCACATACTTGAGATTAAGATGTCTAGTATATATATTAATATGAGATGTATGGTTTAAAGAAAAAGAAGCATTTTTGTGTGTTTAATTTTTTTTTATATAAATGGAAATATTTTAGCCTTATGTTTAGATGGTGATGGTTAATATTATTGTATTTTTTTTTTAGTGATGAAAGATAAATATAGTCATGAAGCAGTTTAATTTCAATTTAAAAAGTATATTGATGGTGTTGAATTATAGTATAATAATTTTGTACATATTTGGAAAGTTTGAGTTGTAGAAAATCTATAATTTTGAAGGTTGGATGGGATATTTGATTGTTGGAGTTTGGTTGGTTCTGTTGCAGGTATTGATGTTGGATGGGGAATTTTTGTCATTGTCTTGAGGATGTGATGCATTCATGTCACTTGTGATTGATTAGTCTCATTCATTGCTCCAACCCAAATCTTGATGTTTATTATTATTTATCATGAAGCAGTTAACAGTAGTCCTGCCATGATTTTATCTTTAAAACTCCAGAGAGAGTAAGATATAATTATTTTAATATAAGTATAATATTTGCCTCTAAGTCTCCCAAAGATGAGCAAGGAAATATTTATAAATAATAGCCCCTAAGACTTAAATATAAGCAGGGTAGTGTAATGGTGTTCTAAGAAAAATTATTATGGGTTGTAGTAGATAGGATAGAATGAAATGTGATAGTCATCTAAGTGTTCATGAAACATTGTATGCTTTGGGAGTAATGATTGAATTCTTTTATCTACATCAAAGTTGTGAAGTGCTAATCAATCTTTTGGTTGTCAATATCTGTCGGATCTTTGGAGGAATAGATAAGTATATAACTTAAATATATAACACCAAACTTAAGAGTTTGATTAATTGATTATTGTTTGTAACAAATAATCTATTACATTGATTATCAATTAGGGTTTGAAAACAAACATATCGATATTTTTTTTTTTTTTTGTAAGTGACTTTTAAACATGAAATTCAATTAGTGAATATTTGTTAGTAGTAAACTGCATTAGTACAATTTTAGTAAAATATTTCGAGCACAAAAGTTAATAATAAGTGAAGTGGATATTTTTTTTTTATGTGTATAAAATGGTATTAAGTATTAAAGTCCAGAAAATTTATAGGTATCGATTTAAGTATTTTATATTTAACTACCATTATTTTGAATGAGAAAGTTGTCTCACTATATTATCAAATTAGTTATTTTAAGGCATGTGAACATTTAGTTGTAGTTTAAATATTTCAAGGTTATATTGAATTTGATATGAAGTATCCACATTTTAATATAGTATAAGTGTAGAATATTTATTATCATTAAATATAAATAAATGTTATTTAGTGATATCAGTTGTTACTCTCTGCATATATATATTTTAGAGAAATTTGTTGATGTTATGGTGATAGATAAGATTATTTTTTTTTTTTTTAAGCCAAGAAGTTCATGAGTTCAAATAAGTAAAATTTAGATTGTCAGATAGCTATTATATATTATAAGATTAAAAAGGCTTGTATTTTTAGTTAAAAAATTGCTTGTTGGAATAATGATTGGAGATGGTGAGCCCTTGATCTGTGATAGTTACTATATAGAAATAAATATATATATATATCTTAGATTTTATTTTATGAGTATATAATATTGTATTATTAATAATAATGGATAACAATAGTAATAAAATGCCAGTTAGTGGTAATTTTGATGTGAAGAAATTTGAAGCAGAATTTATGAAGATGTTAAAAAGAGTCTCTGATGAATTTGAAGCTAGGTTGAAAACCAATGCTGATGATCTTTCTAAAGAATTAAAAGTTGCATCAAAAACTCTGGTAGATGATAGTGTTATGAGTATAGACACAAAAGTTGATGAAGAACTGAAAGAATTAAATGTGTCTGACAAAATCTGTAGTAAAAATCTTGAATTAGTTGATGAAAATTTTGAAGAATACAAAGAACCCATTGAAGTGATTAGTAAAAATATAAAAGAAAATGAAGAGGATGTTAAAATGGTTGATAAAGATAATGAATTATATGGTAAAATTTTAAAAGAACCTCAAGAGTCTTTTGAATTAATTTATAATGATAATGTAAGAGAGAGTAAGTTGTTTGAAGAAGTAGTTGAAAGAAAGACTATAAAGAAACCTAAAATTTTTGATGAATACTATAGTAAGGATAAAAGAATTGATGAATCTGTAGAAATAAAATTAAATTCTTTAGGTGAAAAATTACTAAAGATTACGGATAATACCAGTAATAAATTTAAAGATAAAATGCAAAATCTAGTTCAAAAATGTACCATTAATTGTGGAAACGTTTATACAAAAATTAATATTTACAAAGAAATATTCTTTACAAGAATTAACAATATAATATGTAATGTAAATTTTATGGAAGTAGAAATTGATCCAAATGGAGATTTAGGCAAAGTCAAAATAAAACTTAAATTCAGAAGTAAAGAGAAAATTAAAATAGATTTTCTTGAGATAATTTATACCAGTAAAAATATGAAGAAAATTAAAGTAAAATTCAAAGAAATGAGTAGAGATAAGTTTAAAATAAATTATCTTAAAAGAAGTATAGATTTTATGAAAGATATTGGAAAAGCTAAAGTTAAACTTAAAGTTATAGATGGAAAGATAAATAATATTGATTTTCTTCAAGAAAATATAACTAAGGAAAGAAATTTAAGTAAACCTAAAGTTAAACTGAAAATAATTAATATAATAATGTTATTGTTGTAAAACAAAATGATTTTCAAGAGTTCTTTAATGTTGAAATTATATCACACTGATTTGCGATTTTTAAAGGATTATTTAGAAAATTTGAATGAATACCATTCAAAATTATCCAGAGAATTGTTTTTAATTGAATCTAGAATAAGTAAAATAAAGACTTACTCAAGTCGATGATGTTTATCAAGATAGTCAAAGGAAAAGTAAGATTATCTGATAAAATAGCAACTATTATTGATAAAGTTAAGAGTTATGTTAGTGCTTATGATCAAGTTACTATTTATGTAAAGGATATAGATGTAGAATCTAAGGAGTTCATAGCAAAATCTTTAGATACTTATCTCAAAATTATTCAAAAGCAATTGAGTTATACCAAAATGCTATATGAAAATCTTGTAAATTAGGGCAAACTTTTTCACAAAGTTTAACATACTGGAAATTCTTTACAGGAAGAATTGAAAAGGCACTTTTGATTATTATATATTTTTTTTTAAAAAAAAAAAAATTTGGACAAATATCTAGATGATCTGAGAGATAGATATAAATAAATGAATGTGGTTATTAATAAGAAAAATAATATTCTTTAAACCATGTTAGTCCTTAGAAAGATTACAAATTTGAGAAGTTTTTCGATATTTCATAATTAATTAGTTATTTGCAAAGACATTTTTTTTTTTCGGTGGATTTGAGGGAATTGTAAATATCAATAGGTCGATATTTATATTTTAAAAATTTGTTATTTGTTATTAAAAAAAAAATCTCTTTAAGTTGAAGTTTACATATGAAATATTTAAATTTTTCTTTTATGTTTATTAAATATAGTTATTATTTGAAGTTATTATTTTATTTATATATATTGATAGTACATCGTTATAAACATTTAATTATTAAAATAAATAAGGACATATAAATTATTAATTATAAAAAAGATTATTTTATTTATAATGATTATTAAATGCAATAAATAATTATTTATGTATATTTTAAAAGATGTCAAATTTTCGATTTGATACTTTTTATATGTATACTTAATATTTTATTTTTATTTTGATGTTAATTGTTGTAAAAGAGAACATATATATATAACATGAGTTTTAAAATAGCATCTGCTGGCATGGAACCACGCGACAATAATAAGGAAGCCATTATTAGGATTATTGCTTATTAAAAATGGGATATAGAACAAACAACTGAAGGATAGAATTTTATTACATTTTATTTCTTTAAAGTTTACCATTTTTAAAATACTGAAGTAACGTATATATATTTTGTAATAAACATATAAATTATGACGGGGTAATAAGGATATATCGCAGCTAGGGCTGCATCATCATCATCGCTTTCATATATTCTAAAGCAATTTTTCAATGGAACAACTAAAATTTTCAACGTATAAATTTCATCGCGTCTGGAATTAAAAGCTGGCATAGCTATCTTAAATGTATTATCGTCAATTTAATTCTAATCTGAAAGTAATTGTAATTGATGTACTGGATTTAACATTTTAATAAAATATGCATATATTCAAGAATTAATAATCTTCTTTAATGAAATCGTTTCGTCGTTCTTTTAATAGAATGCATTCTAAAAATAAAAATAATAAAATATACAGATGAAAAAACTCATGGACTAAATTAATTCTTAAAAAGGACAATCAACTAAGTGAACTTTTAAAAAAGGTATTTAATAATTATATATTTATATGAATGATGTGTGGATATACATTTTTGAGATTGATATATTTTTTTTTTGTTTATTTTTATTTTTCATTGTAAAATGTAACGTTTGTGAATGATCAATTTAAGCGTCTTGTTCTATTATAACATTAAACGTATAACAGATGATGTTTAAGATAAATATTTAAATAATTTTAAAATCTGAAAATATAATTTATAAGTTGAGGTACTATATATTAATTAGTATCTTTATATTATAACTATTAGGCAGAAATATGTCTTTATATATTTATTGTTTATATTAATATTGAAACATTAATATTATTTAAAGTCAAACGATAACATAAAATAAAAGATGTGCTATTTATTTTTATAAATAATGCCTTTGTAATTATTTAAAGATCGATACTATATTATTCTTATTTTCTTAATGCCAAAGTTATTAGTAAATTAATTGAATTTACGACTTAATAAAAGATAATTTCTTATTTCATTTATTACTTGGTTTGTAGGTCACTTACATATATTATTTTTCATACACATATTTAGAGGTACATAAATTTATATAGTAGATGTGTATATTTGAATTTAATAAAAGTCCCTTTATTTTTGATATATATATTTGATTAGTTAGTCACATCAACCTAAAAGATAAATTATAATGAAAGATCTCATTGATTAGTATGATTTTAGATTTGTTTTATATAAAGCTAGCTGGGAGGGCAATTTAAACAATTTATTAAAATATAATTGGAACAAGTTTGTTTTTCTTCATTCTTTAATATAAATGGAATAACTCATATACATTCCATTATATTTAACTTGCTTAATTATGAGCTACCATATAGTTTCCATTACATTATTTATATAACCGGGATAATTTTGTCTTTCTTCAATTTAAATGGAATGTAGCAAGTACGATCCATTATATTTAACTTGCCCAAACATGGGCTACCTTAAGTTCCATTACATTTGGAGCATCCAAGTGAGGCTCTGAATTATAGGTTCCATTACATTTGGCTAGTCCAATCGTGGGGCTGCTACATATACGTTTCCATTACAATATATATATATATATATATATATATATATATATATATATATAAAACATTTAAAAAGTCACAATAATGCAACAATGGATTTAATTTTAAACAGATTTGGTTTATTTAAAAGAAATTATACCATTGTCTAAAAGAAAGAAGGCAAAAAAGAAAAAAGAATGTGTTATTTTCAACGCATTAAAGTAAAGCAAATAAAATTTATCATATTTTATATGTATTCTTTTCTATAATTGTAAATAATTATTATTTTAGACTACTTCTAAAAAAATGATGTAATCGTGTTTGAGAAATTACTAAAAAATATTTCTAATCAAGCATTGGTGGTCGAGAGGCTGCTTTACAAGCAGTTGTCCAGGGTTAGTGGGTTCACTTCCCGGCTGATGCTATGACACATGGGAAAAAAATTTCTAGAACAAAAAATATAACTGAGATAGTATTCAAAGGCAAACATAGCTTTTATTTATGTTGATTGCCTGAATAAGTGTTTGTTAATAAAAAGTATAACTTTAATTATTTGTTTTCTATATTGGAGTCAATATATACATCAGACATTAGTTAGTCCAGTCTCAAAAAAACACTCCTCCACCTGTGATATTGCTTTCTCCACTATCATAGGCAAGTAGTTCCTTTTATTACTGATCATACAATCAGCATGCAAATCTGTTGGGCAATTATAATATCAAATCTTTAGTTGGTGTTTTATTTAAAGTTATATATATATATATATATATATATATATATATATATATATATATATATATATATATATATATATATATATATATATATATATATATATATATATATATATATATAAATGTCCACTAATATCAATAATACAATAACGAAACTTAAATATATTCCAAACAACGCTAAACAATTTATAATACAATATAAATAAAAACTCATAAATAAATATTTTCGATTATATTCATAATTTAAGTTTGTTATATATATATATATATATATATATATATATATATATATATATATATATCCTAACAAACATCTATGACAAACTCCTCTAATTTACAAAACTTTTCACCAGATTTCAAAATTGGTTTGTTCCTTATTTGTGGTTGAAATTTTTGTTTAACTTATTACTTGACACAATTCCTACCCAAAGTTTTCTTATTAACTGCTTTAGATTGAATGTAGAGCTCACTATTTCTTTGGTAAAAATCATATGTTAGTTATGCTACATATTTTTTAAATATGTACATATTTCTCATCATTAGTGCATTTGTATTTCACAAGGAAATAATCTTAAATAAAAGCTAGAAAATAAATTAAAATATTTCATTTTTATGATGACAGAATAATTATTTATATTCTCAGAATCATGTAAGTTGTTCACTGCTCTTTTGTCAACAAAAAAATAGGATGCTCTTTAAATGTAAAAAATGGTATAATAAATATTTAAATTCTTTAATATGCTTATCTAGAAGTACAATGAGCATAATTTGGTAGAACAATATTTTTGTCAGTGGTACATTGTTTTAGAATGATATAAAATATTTAAAATTCACATTTATTTACGTAAAATTAAATCATTTTCATATATTTTCAAACACTAGTCCCAATGATTATGTTACCATAGGTTATGTTTTATATTGCATGGTATTTTTTCTCTTGTATGTAATTTTCTATTAATAAAGCTTATTATTTAAAAAAAAAAGTTATACATTTTCTTGAAATTCTTAAAAAGGGATTGTTATTATTGAATTATTATTGGTTTAATTGATATCTATTTATTAACAAAAGAATTGGAGAAGTGACAATCTTAAAACTAGAGGTCATATTACCTTAATATGGACCTTAAAATAATTTACTTTGTTTACAACACCTAGAAAAACATTGTTATCTATAGAATGTCATGAACCATAAGATTCAAAATAACAGTAATTATCTATAACCTTATAAGATTGTTAACGATTTGAAAAATTCAAATGATATCAGTTGTTTTTTTTTTCTCTGAATTCTCAATTTTTTTTAACTTTAGTAAATTATAAAACCCTATCTATTTATGTGATTTAAAGCATATGAACTGTTAAAACTAATTCATTTTTTCAAAAATAATTAATTTATTAGGAATCTCATTAAGATACATATAAATATGAATAATCTTTTAAATGGAATTTAGAGCTTTGTCTAATATATATTGACTGAGCTATTCAGGCAACACATGGTATATACTGCATCATTCTCACTATCAATGAAGATAAAAAAGAATTGTTTATTTATATATAAATAAAACATGAGTACTATTAAAAAAGATATATATATATATATATATTATAATATTTTCTGTTTTAAAAAAAACATTTATTTCTTTAGCTCTCAATTTGAAAAGTGATGTTGCCAAGAATAGCATAATTAATTGTACAGTAGGGTCATTAACTACTTATATTTTGTCCTGAGTTCCTTTTAACAATGAAAATTGTAACATATGATAGCTTATCTTTTGTTGATAAACAATGATTAGACTTGAATGCATATTTTTTACTCTAAGTGTAGAATTCAGTACATGTTAATACACAATTACATAGAGAACAGATTATGTATATATAAAGTATATATTCTATATAAATTAAAAATATATGTAGGATAAGGACAAAAAAATTAAAGAAATACTTTGGTAATGCAGTTATTAATAATAAATTGAAAAATTCAGATTTATGTATTTACTTACATAACTGTTGTCTCTTCATTATTCATTTAATAGACTATTCATTTTTTTGATAAATAGAACCAGTTCAGAATAATTCTTACTTTCTTTTTTTTTTTTTTTTCATTAAATCAATAATTTTCATTTTCTCCTTAAATGAAAGTACTTTGTGTTGTTTTTTTTTTAAATTCTCATTCTTTATTCTAAAAAAAAAATAAAAAATAAAAAAAATACAGTATTTTATTAAACATTTAAAAAATAAAGCATTTTGAAATAAAATGCTTAGAAATAAATCCGTATATGTACTTTTACCTATGATACAGAACCGTATACATATAGTATTTAAATTGTTAAGTAAATATAATTGAAGTACATAAATTAACATTTGAGAATGTGTTATTTAGCTGAGGAAAAAAAAATGTTTCTATAGTACCAAAGTTCATAAAATTTAACAAGATCATAAATTTCATTAATATTAAAGATTTTTATTTAACTTAGTCAGATGAAATGATGCCATGTGGAATTTTTCAACAATTTATTTGAGACACAATTTTCACATTTTTAGTTTTAACAGCACTAAAAAAAAAGCTAATTATTACCAAAAAATGAATATTAAGGAAAAACAAAGTAAAATAGTGATTATCATAAAAAACTAAGAAAAAAAAAAGAATTTCAAATTTTAAAAAAATACTTTATTGCTTTTTCATAATTTGTAATTTATGTTAACTAAGTTCTTAATTGACATTTTTATTAATAATTTAATTAAATTTCTCATAAAATTCTGATTAAAAATATATTCCTTACCTAAGATAATTTATTGCTCCAATACTTACA